>JADRCD010238606.1:0-49107 GCA_019843815.1 Montemys delectorum
AGCAGAGATGACATACAGCTCCAAAGACCCAAAGGAAATGCAGAGCCAGACTCTAGCCTTCTCAACAGGTGAACTGAGCTGAGTGGGTCTCCATCTACCAACCTCAGAAGCATGCAACAGACCCTGTTCCCAGCCCAGATGGCTAACTGTGGAAAGCAGGTCCCCGGCCAAAGCACTGGACAGGTTACATCCTTAGGGGAAAGGAAGTGGATGGAGAAGGGCTCCCTAGAGGACCCCTCCTCAAAGACCATGTTCCTGAAGAAGGGAAGAGAGTATAAACATTCTGAAGGCTAAAATCCTCATCAAATTGTCAGTATTTAGCACGCCCACTTACAATAAACTATGCTCTCATGAAGCCAGGTTCCCAGATTTCCTCATTGTCAAAAATGGACTCTCAACTCTACTGGCCTTCCTCTCACACTGGGAAGCGTTATCAGCTCTCTGTGGATTCTGACTATACACTGTAAAGTGTCAGCCTTCCATGCATCCACATTCTGAAGTGTTTCATTTTTTTGTAATCAAGTATGCTCCAAGAGGAGATGAGAGGGAAAGAAAGCGAGATGGGTATTTACATAGAGGGGAAGGATGGGTCTGTAAGCCAGGAGGAGGTGTGGATCATGCATGCACACTCACACGCAGATACACGTGGAAACAGAAACAAGTCAGAACAGAACACAACTATGAATACGAATGCCATTCTCATCGGAAACTAGTCAGTGTAAAGGGGCGCCCTGCCAGCTGCAAGGATGGGGGGAATCTTCCCTAACCTCACACGTTGGTTTTATTGTCCCCCATACCTAGGCTCCCCAGACTCTGCTGACTCAGAAGGGCCCCAGGATGGCTGCCTGCATCAATCTTGAGGTCTTCATAAACGGGCCAACACTGGTGATCTACATGAGGAAGGCTTGTGGTACACTCAGGCAGTAGGGGAGGGAGCAAGAGAAGGAACCAAAACTCAAGCAGCATGATGGGGCTCTAAAATGGCCGCAGGCAAGGCAAGGCCAGATGGTCCCTTTCTGAGCTGGGGAAGTGGAGAAAGGGACAAGGAAAAAATAAATACCATCAGTCAGAAATTTAAAAATAAACTGAAAAACCGAAAGATAAACAGCTTGCTTCTGAGGTTCCGCCTGCCTGCAGAGCTCTCTAAGGGAAAACAGAGCTGCAGGCCAGGGAGACCAGCCCCCTAGCCTCATGTCTGGAGGAGACTACTGTCCTTGGTTAGGAAATCCTGCAAATCCTCCAGGCAGCTGAATGGTACCTTGCCTTTATCCTCTGGCTCTCCTTCCCAAGTGCCCCGAGTTAAGTAAAGGCCTTAGTTTTTAAAACGGAACAAGCTCTCCACACACTCAGTGTGTACACGGGGAGTAGAACTGGGTTATCATCCCATGGCTGCTGCCTTCTCCCTGCTGCCCAGCACTGTAGTCATTAAAGTGATATCATTTATGCCTCAGACCTGTAGAGAACTGGGCAGATGAGAAAACCAAGGCTCTGACAAGTGGAATGTCTGCCTAGCCCAGTGGTTCCCAACCTTCCTGATGCTGAGACACTTTAATACAGTGCCTCATGTTGTGGTGACCCCAAACAGAAAAGTATTTTTGTTGCTACTTCATAACTGTAATGTTGCTACTGTTATGAATCAAGTGTTTTCTGATGGTCTTAGGTGAACCCCATGAAAGGGTCATTCCACACTCACACCACCACCCCAAAGGAGTGGAGACCCACAGGCTGAGAACCTCTGGTCTCAAGTAAAGAAAGCCAGCATTGACACCAGTTTAGTATTCCAATGTAATACTACATTATTCTTATTAGCTCTGTCCAGTAGGTCTCTCTCGTCTGTCATCCATGAGCCAGAGATAGCAGCTTTGTACTTAGATGCCTTGTATCTGTCAAAGTGATTTAAACGGAGACTTTCCAGTCAGTGAGAAGCTCAACAAGTCAAAAAGCACTTGCCACACAAACCTGATGACCTCAAATTTTTATTTATTTTTTTTTATTTTTATGTGTATGAGTGCACTGTAGCCGTATAGATGGCCGTGAGCTATCATGTGTGTGGCTGCTGTTGATCTCAGAACCTCTGCCGGCCTGCTTGCTCCGGCGTAATTTGCTGCAGCTGTCTTCAGCACCAGAAGAGGGCATCCGATCTCATTACGGGCGGTTGTGAGCCACCATGTGGTTGCTGGGATCCTAACTCAGGACCGTCAGAAGAGCAGTCAGTGCTCTTCTGAGCCATCTCGCCAGCCCTGATGACCTCAATTTTAATTTGAGTTGGTTTTTCAGACAGGGTTTCTCTGTGTAGCCCTGGCTGTCTTAGAACTCATTCTGTAGACCAGGCTGGCCTCAAACTCACAGAGATCTTCCTGCCATTGCCAGGATTATTAAAGACACGCAAAAAAAAAAAAAAAAAGACATGTACCACCCGAATCCAGTTGACGACCTGAATTTAATAGCCAAAAGCACCTGACTGACACATACCCACATGCAAGAAATAATGCTTTAAATTACCTGCGCTTTGCCGATACTCACGGCGCCCTTTGTCTCTCCCCATGAGGGAAGCAGGCAGGGCAAGAGCCCAGGCGTCCCTGGGCCTCGGTTCTATTGCACCAGCCTCTCCTACACGCTCTCCATTTTCAATCATTCCCCTCTGCATTCCCCTCTGCAGCACCTGGATGTTTATAATATCCCTCTAGACTTCAATTCAAACACGGCTACCTCCTGGAACTGTCCCATTTCCAGAGGACCCTGTAGCCACCCTTTCAGGACACCAATTACATGTTTATATAATGATTTCCTGTCTGTCTATTCTGCTAGACCAAGTTGTTGAAGGTCAGGGCTGAATTTTCTGTCATGTGAACACAGAAATAAAAGTGTTCCTTAGAGCAGTGGTTTCTAACACTAGTTTGGGGTTACCACTGTCCTTCCAAAAGGACCACAGAAAGGAAAGTGACAGGCACATGAGGGCCGCTACCAAAAGAGGCTCCTAAGGCTTGGGCTGTTGCTCAGTTGGTAGAGTGCTCCCTTGGTATATAGTAAGCCATGGGCTTGATTCCTAGCACCACATAACACCAGGCAGATGGTGGCTACAGCACTCAGCAAGTAGGAGGATCAGAATCTCAAGACCATTCTTAGAAACACAGTGTAAGCCAGCCTGAGCTATCTAAGACCCTGTCTCCAGAGAAGGAGGGAGAGAAACAAGGTTCTCTAAAAGTAATGGGTGTGTGTGTATGGGGTGGGGGGGAGGTCATAGGTAAATATTACCAGAAAACAGATTTTTTTTTTTAAAGGAGGAGACTGTTCTTTTAGTTGGCAAAACCCAAGCAGTAACAAGAGAGTAAGGCCCAAAGACCACAGCAAGCAGGAGGGCAGGAAGAGATGAAGCTCAGACTTTCTGGAGAACAGAGTTAAAGAAATGAGTAGCTACAACTGGTGGCACATGCCTGCTATCCCAGCTACTCAGGAGACTGAGGCAGGAAAAACACATGCTCATGGCCTGTGAGGGCAACTTGTGACCCTGTCTCAGTGGGAAGGACAGAAGGTGAAAACCCCTCCCCTCTTCAGACAACAGCCTATTGAAAGGTACTAAAGTGTTAAGAAGATGCTGAAAGGCAAGCCTTTGTAGCTGGTGCAGAAAGGAAGTCAGAAGCACAGGATGCAATGATAGGTGGGCACATTCTTTAACCTCACACTGCCTCTTTTTCTCATCCACCCCATCACAGACGTAAAAACATCTTTAAGTCCATAACATGCTACAGATTTGCATGAGTCACTATGAACAATCGACCCCCACAGAACAGAGAAACTGTGGCAAGAGGTAGTTTCCTAAGACAGTTGATGTTTCTAGTATTTAAAGTGAGAAGGAGCAGTTAGGCACAGACAGTAGGTTCTATCCGGGCAGGGAGGCGCAGGCCTGAAAGCAGGAAGGAGGCAGGAGATACCAAGCTAACGGAGGAGGACTACACCAGTAATCAGGGGTTGGGTAATAACAAGGCTTCTCCTTGCTGATTTTCAACTGCAGCACAAACAAACCATTATACCTCATTGCCAGCCTCCTACTGTCGAATCAGGTGTCCACAGAGCTAAGGAAGAGACCTGTGCCCTGCCTTAGCTCTATATTGCTTCCAATTATACAAGAAGTCCAACAGGATGCCATAAGATAGGGTAAGAAAAAAGTTAAGAAATGAGCAGCTGCATCTGGTGGCATGTGCCTGTCATCTCAGCTACTCAGGAGACTGAGGCAGGCAGGGCACACACGCTCAAGCCTGTGTGAGCAACTTGTGACCCTGTCTCAAACAAGAAGTAAAGGGGCTGGAGATGTAGCTCAGTGGGAAAGTACTTGCCTACTAACATACGAGGCCTAGGGTTCAATCCCTAGCACCACTGGAGACAGAAAGGTGAGGCCAGATGAGAAGAGCAGAAGGTGTCAAACCTCCCCCCCCCACACACACACAACAGACAACCGCCTACTACTTAAGGTTCCAAAGTGTTCAGAGGCCAACAAAGAAAACCAAGAAATGAGCACAGAGGTGCCATGCTGAGTCAGGGGAAGAAGAGCGGGTGGAGGGTAAGGACAGCAGGGTGTGGAAAATGACTGTCTGAATCACAGAGTTAGAAAGGAAGGCCAGGGTTACTCTCTACAGGGTGGAGACCAGGTATTCTTGGCTCCATCAAGAACCAAGCCAGAAAAAAATTGCAGCTAAAGAGAGATAGGTAAGAAGGAACTTCCTGACTGGACAGCACCAGCACAGTCACCCGACTTTTCACCAGGCCTGTCTCTCCGCTCAGCCTAAGAAATCTCTTCGGACTCCTTGCACACCAACTCCAAGAGGCAGTTCATGTATTCACTCACTAAACACTGAGCAGCAGATAAAGGCGC
This sequence comes from Montemys delectorum, assembly GCA_019843815.1. NCBI lineage: Eukaryota > Metazoa > Chordata > Mammalia > Rodentia > Muridae > Montemys > Montemys delectorum. The sequence continues at coordinate 4,871 of JADRCD010238606.1, forward strand.
TTGCTGTGAAAGCCTGCTAACCCAGAACATATGTAAAAGTGCAAGGCAAACAATGACTCTATAAAGTTGTCCTCAATCCTCCACATGAGTGCTCGGGCGCGTGCGCGCGCGCGCACACACACACACACACACACACACACACCCACCCACCAATAAACATCAAGTGCCTAAGGCTGAGGGTGCACCTCACTTGGGAGTGTGCTGGCCTAACAGGCATGAAGCATGTTCTATCCTCAGCATCTCATAAAGCTGGAAGAAGTGCACACACCTGTGATCTCAGCACGCAAGAGGTAAAGGCAGAAAGAGCAGAAGTTCAAGGTCATCCAGCTGCATAACAAGTTAAAGCTAGCCTGTTCTTACATGGGAACACAGAGAGCTGGCTCTGCAGTTGTAAGTGCTTACTGCTCTTGCAGAGTGTGTTTCCTTCCAAGCAACCCCAGTCTTCAGGCTCACAATCATCTGAAACTCCAGCTCCAGGGGTCCCCAAACCCTGTTCTGACTCTGCGGGATCCTATCATGCACATACATACATGCAGGCAAACACTCATACAGATAAAATAAAATTTTTGTTTTTAATGAAGTAGCTGGGAAGTGAAGGTGGCCGCAACTAGAATGTGGCAGGTAATACAGAGCAGAGAGAGCCCTCCCCTCGGGGAGCTTACAGTCTACTTGACAAAAGCATCTATTGAAGGAGGATACAGTTAGTTACACAGCTGTAAGTCCTGAAGAAAAGGGACTGAGTACTATCAGAAAGATTAATGACAGACCAATAGGGAAGGAAAGCCAGCAAAGGACATGATATTTAAGCTGAAGCCACAGGGACAGTAAGTGACCAAGCCAGGGCTACAGGGGAGGGAGAACGCAAGGACTCCTAGGAAAGAGCCAAGTATCCTCACTAGCCAATCCTGAGCCTGTACGTTACATAAAGCTCTGGCATGTTTATACAGAAGCCCTGTCTCTCACATCAAGTGTACCCCCACCAGACTGTCCCCTCCAGCTGAATACTTCCTCTGGGTGGGCCCACAGTTTTCACAAAAGCAGGCAGGGACAGGGAGACTGCCTGGGGATTGCTGGGAACCCTGACTCAGGGGCAAGTCAAACAGGAGTTTCGTGTTTGGATAAGCTTGAAGTCATTCCTTCTCTCAGGGACACTGGAAGACTTTGAGGAGCTGCTGGAGAGCTCCAGGACAAGCGAACTGGGAGCCAGGGACCAAGCTCTACAATTCCAGACCACACCTTGGGCTGTGACTCATCACAGTCATCATGAAATCAATTGACTAGCTGCTTTCTCCTTCTTAAATAAAACTAAGTCAGGAGAGAATGTTAACTGAATTCTCCGAGGTTCCCTGTCTTTCACAGGAGAGGAGGCCTCACAACTACCCTATCTAATAAGCATTTACCAGGCTATGCACTTTCATTTAACACTCTCAACAGTCCTATTATATTGGGTTTGTTATCCTCATTTTACAAAGGAATAAAAAATTAGGTGTGGAGTGCTGGCTGTTTGCCAAAGATCACATGGTGATTAGCAGAGTTTAAAATCCAAGCTTGTTGTCAAGTCTTGTGTGAAAAAAAAAGGGCTGCACCTATTCCAGCCCCTATTCCCAATCTTCAAAACCCAAGTGAAAATTCTGTCTTCTAAAATCAATCCTCACTTGGTTCTGACTACTCTTTCCCTTAGCAGCACCAGTCTGGATCTGGATAGTCTTTGGGTTTAAATGTCCCAAAGGTCACCTTCCTTTTACGCTGTGTCTCTAGCACGGATGCTCTATCTCATGCCCGTACTCCAACCCCATCTCCGCCCAAGATCTCCCCATGCCTCTCCAAGATCGTATGGTTTTTCTCAACTCCTCCTTTGCCTGGCTTAACACACAGAGGTGTTTTTCCTCCAACAAAGAACACCATAAATCCCCATCTGGCTGATTTGTAAGTCTAAATCAGTGGTACAGCCAAATGTAGTGCTTACACCTTTAGTCACAGCATTTGGGAAGCAGAGGCAAGTGGACTTCCATGAGTACACGGTCATAGACCCAGTTCGACCCCATCTAAAAACAAACAAACAAACAAAACGCCGTATAATATGAACTCACAGCTCAGAGTTAGGGAAGACAGGAAAGTATTCTGGGTTTCCACGGTTCTGGGCAAGAAACCAAGATACCAGGGCCCCACCCTGAGTATAGTGAATCACTCCCCGGGCAGGGCCTGGCTATGCACAGGTGGTTTTGAATGAGTCTCTGACTGAAAGCCACTGAATTCCTACCCCCCTCATTTTGCAGGTGAGGAAACAAGTCCAGTAGAGACTTATGCTAGAGTTAGAATGAGACCCAGGTCTCCTGGCACCACACCCACCCCACAGATCATGCTCTAAAGCAGCTACGGAAAAAGGTGTATGAACAGGCCTCCAGCAGGGAACTCTTGAGACTTCAGTTTTATTCAAGTAGGTGATGAAGCCAGGGTAGGGGATCTGGGTAGTAGCAAAACGCTCACTGTTAACCTGCTAAGCAGACTACACCAAGGACCCCAGAATGACCAGCACACACAAACACTTCAAATATGTCAGGGACTTATAAGCCAACAAAATTACTCAGCACTTGAGTATCAGAAATGAGCTCTAGTTGGCAGTGATGGTGCACGCCTTTAATCCCAGCACTTGGGAGGCAGAGGCAGGCAGATTTCTGAGTTCAAGGCCAGCCTGGTCTACAGAGTGAGTTCCAGGACAGCCAGGGCTATACAGAGAAACCCTGTCTCGAAAAACAAAACAAAAAACAAAAACAAAACAAAACAACAACAACAACAACAAAACAGAAATGAGCTCTAACTCTAGAGCCTTGGGCCTCTGCTGCCACCCTCTAAAGTGTAAGGTGGCCAGGGTGTTCTGCCTTAGACATCAGCTGCAAGGTCCCTCTTTGCTTTCATTAGGCACAGTGACGGCAACGGCATAACAGACTACAGAGTAACACCCACAGAAGACAGGTTCTCAGAAAAGAAATAGAACATTTCTTTACTCAAACTCTGAGCAGCAGGTTTGGGTAACCTCCATCCAAGAACAGCAACCAGCCTCAACTGATAACAGGCTGAGTGCATGCAGCCTCGATAACTTCAGAGAAAAGGCCTTCGAGAGCATTGGAGAGAGCTCCCTGGCAAGCACACAGGAGCCAGAACCATGGGAACCAAGCTCACAACTGGTACAGGCTTCTGACGAGAATTCAGGGGCACAGTCCTAACCACCGCGCTCCTTACTATTTCCAAAATATGACCCACAGGCTTCTACTGCCTGGCTCTTGACCTCTCAAGGGGTCAGCACTAAGCAGCAGCTTCTTCCATTCTTGCTGGTTCACTTGAATACCAAGCCTACCTAACTTCTCTCTCATCTTCCCAGGTCCACTGGTGATCAAAGAATAAAGTGTTAGATGGCACAGACAAGGGAAAGTTAGGTTGGCAGGGCTCCATTTTAAGGTATCCAAACTATTTCTGGGTCATGCTTTGGGTCTGTCCACTGGTGTGAACTCCCACCAGTGTGAACACTTCATTCTAAATTGTCCCAGGGGCACACGCACCCCCCCCCCATGCGCAAATGTAGAAAGCTGCTAACTTTTATTATCTTTCACCCTTCAACAATCTCCTTCCCAACTTCCTCTAAGACAATGGTTCTTTTTTTTTTTTTTAAGATTTATTTATTTTATATATGTGACTACATTATCACTGTCTTCAAACACACCAGAAAAGGGCATCGGATCCCATTACAGATGGTTGTGAGCCATCATGTGGTGCTGGGAATTGAACTCAGGACCTCTGGAAGAGCAGTCAGTGCTCCTAACCACTGAGCCATCTCTCCAGCCCCCACACAGTGGTTCTTAGCCTGCGGACTGAGACTTCTGTGGGGCTAACCCTTTCACAGGGGTCGCCTACGATCATCAGAAAACAGACATTTACATTATGATTCATAACAGTAGCAGAATTACAGTTTTTAAAGTAGCAATGAAAATAATTTTATGGTAGGGTGTCACCACACCACGAGGAACTGTGTTAAAGAGTTGCAGCACTAGGAAAGTTGAAAAGCACTGCTCTATCCCATATCCTTCAAAGTATAAGATGAAATGAAGTAAAACCCTGGTAACAGATACAAGAACAACAACAAAGCCAGGAATTCCTGCAAGTTATGTGGTGCTGAATATGGAAACCACTTCTCTTCTCTTCTTACTGCCCACCCAATCCTCTTATGATGTCTAGATGCCCTTGCAGAGACCTGTCTCTGCACATTAGAGCCTTTAAGGTCAATATTCCAAGCCATTGGTGACTCTGAAACAGTTCACCTCACCTGGCTGCACAAAAATTAAGAATATTTGCTGCTCTAGTAGAGGACCCAGATTTAATTTCTAGCATCCACATAGAAGCTCAGAACCACCTGTAATTCCAGTTTCAAAATCTCCAATCCTGGGGCTGGCAAGATGGCTCAGCAGGTAAGAGCACTGACTGCTCTTCCAGAGGTCCTGAGCTCCAATCCCAGTAACCACATGGTGGCTCACAACCATCTGTAATAAGATCTGATGCCCTCTTCTGGTGTGTCTGAAGACAGCTACAGTGTATTACACCGGAGCGAGCGGGGCCGGAGCGAGCGGGCCCGGAGCATGCAGGCAAACATTCATATACATGGTTATCATAAGGTCATAAATGTAAAATAAAAATAAATCTTTTTTTTTAAAGGCACAGACTTAGAGATCTGAACCATGCACTTTTGGAAGGCAGAAACCATTTTTCACACTGGTTGTCTCTAACCCATTAAATGAGCCATACTCTAAAAGCCAGTGAGGACTTTACAAGTCCTGGGTAAGCCTACAAAATCCATTTGCCACAGGTCACAGACATTTTACACATTTACAACTGAAACAAGCAGAAAACAGTATAAGGTGCTGGCCACACACTGCTTTCCTGCCCTTCCCTTAATGCCCACCCCATACTCCCTGCCTCCAACTGCAGGCACTTAACAGAAGCTCTGGTTTTACAGTGAGTCAGATCTGAGACTGAATCCAGGTCCAGCCGCTCACTGACTACCCAGTCTCAGATCTCAGATGGGTTACTGAACTTCCAAGTAGCTTCTCTTCGTTTCTCTTGTTGAAAACCTGGCTCATCGTCCACCTCAAAGGGCTACTGTGAGGGAAACTGAGATCACACGAGGACAGAACTTACTGCACAGTGAGTGCTCCTTGCTCCAGCTCCCAAACCCCCTTCTGAAATGAACACATTAAAATACAAATGAGTCGTATCAAAGCATTCTTTGTTCTGAACTAAAGAAAAGCAGAAAAAGGACTTCTGAGAGAGGATACGAGGGCCAGAAAATCAGGCTCTGGTGCACATGCTCCTGTGCCTCCAGCTCTGCTTTGCCATATGTCCCAAAACAGTGCCCACACACTTGTCAAGGTTGGGGGGACTCTGCCAGTTTCTCTGAACCTCAGCTAAACAAGGACAAGTGCCCGACAAGTTCTGCTACACAGCCTTGGCTCCTGAAGCCCCATACACTATGGCAAGGTGCCTTCTGCCATCTCATACGTCCCTGTAAGGTGTGGAGAGTGGGAGGAAGGCTAGCGTGAGAACCGACAGGGCAAGAGCAGGCATACCTCTCGGTTTATTGGGGGTTCATCTGGATGAGACTCATTCTTCTACTACCTTTGAGGGACAAATAGAAGATGAACAAGCTGAAAAAAGAAACAAATATCCTGATCTCTGTCTCTGTCTCTGTGTCTCTGTCTCTCTCTGCACACACCTACTTCTGTTCTTGCAGTACCCTATTCAGTAGTTTTCTTGAAGGCTCTTCATTAAGTTACTAAGAACTGAAGTCCAAGTTCTGCAGGTTTCCACCACTGTCTTCCAAACGAGTCTTGAAAGAACGGGCAGGTAGTGAAGAGAACATAGGACCTGTCCATATGTCTGGCACAGAGCCCACCTATTTTGCCTTCAGAGGTATACTAGTAGACAAAGCTCTTAGTCTGAGATATATGTGCCGTGTGCAAAAGCTCTTCCCAGAAAGAGGTAAGCAGGAGGCAAGAACTAGTCCTACCTACAGAAGAAACCTAACTTGTCCTTCCCTGGCCTCTCTAATATCCATAACAAACTCACAAAGGTTTTAGAAACAACCGAAAGCGGAAAAATAATTCTTCAATACGATGCTTGCAAGACTGTAGGGTGGGTGGCTCATCTCCCTGCTCTCCACATACTAAGTGCTTCTAGTGTTCCCAAGATTCAGTGACAGTTAAAACTCCCTCCTCGACATTTCCAAACATACCCTGGAGGGCAGTGTCACTCAGCTGGGAAGCACTAAGCACTAACTTGTACTGCTCTATATCCCCTGGGCCCACCATATTCTAACCATCCGTTATGGCTCAGGAACTAAACCAGTAGGACAAGTCAAGAGCCCTGTCTCCAGTCAAGTGAATAATTACTGAAGCCCTAGATTGTTCTCAGCATCTTTATAGGCAGTTACAGATCAATAGGAAATATGAATCATGATCCCCATATATAAGAAAGTTATAGGAAAGATGACTAACAAATTATTTGATCTACAGTAATGTGTAATCAAATTAAGCCATATGGTCTACGAGGAGCAGATAAGATAACCAGCTAAGGGCTGGTACTGTGACAAAGACTTCATGGGAAAAAAAACAAAGGTTTTGTGGTAGGTCTCAAAGAAGGTGGAATTTTCTTTACTCAGTCCTTCTGAGCCTCAATCTCTGTGTAAGAATTGCTGTCCATGGAAAACTCCTTGTGGGTTCAGGAGCAATATACAGTCCCCCCTCTCCCCCGCAAATCCTACACTCCAACAGTCCTGGTAGAAATGGGTGTGAGAAATGTTCCACGCTCTCTCAGGAGGCCAACTATCATAAGGCCCTACAGAAGAGGCAGAGGTACCAGAGACGAAGCAAATGCATTCAGTGACACATGCACGCAATGAGCCTTGAATGCTGGCTGGCTGGGGTTCCCAGGCTACAGGAATGTGCCATTTACCTGTCAGCTCTGGCCTGCATGGTCTCCTGTTGTGGGGCCCTGATTGTCTGTAGTAAGAGGTCTGAACTACCTCCTCTGTGGAGGGTCTCTCTCCTCAGCCATCCTCGCTTTTCTCAAATGTCCTACTTCCTCCACTCACCTCATTCAAGCCTCTCAGACTCCTCCCACCAAACTCCTCAGAGCCCATCCTACCATCTCACACCCTCCATCCACCTGACATTCAAGCTGGTTCTGGAGTCTGGCTCCTCCAAGAAGCCCAAGACTGTGGCTGCCCCAACCCTCTTTCCTTTCAAGCATTCAAAAATCACTAACACTCCCCAACACACCCCACTCATCCTTTACGTGCACACAATGTAAATGAGAGTCTCTGTCTATTTATACACAGAATCTGTCTAATGTTAGAGGGAGAATCCTGCTTCTCACAGACTAAGAGCTAAGCCAAGGCAGAACGGGATTGTTCTTATGAGAGACTCACTTACCTAAGCCACTGCTCAGACTAACAACCCAGCTCCCAGAGCAGGACACTTACCTGTTACAAACTCACTTGAGTCCACAGACCCAAGACTCAGGAACCCTCCTCCAAATAAATACATGAGGGTTACAGTCCTGTGCCCTTCCCACAAGCAATCCATTATTTTATAAAACACTGTCCCCACAGAACTTCAGACTAAGTTCTTTTGGACCAAAGTGAAGTCTGGAGTTTTGAACACCTCAGATTCATGGCTCACACCTGTTGACCAGCATTCTCATTTTTAGCCACTAATTCGATCTGTGGCTTCATTTCTATTTATTGTCTTTTATTTTTCTTAAAGCAATGCCAGCTTGGCTTATGCCTCTCAATCAACCAACCAACCAATCAGTTTTGTCTTGTGAAAACAAGCCAGGTGTTGTGACTCACATCTGTGACCCCAGTACTCAGGGGGTTAAGGCAGGGAGATGAGGGAACCTGATTTACATGCTGAGCCCTCTAGGCCAGCCAGAAGACAAAGTAAGACCCTGTCTCAAAACAATTCAAATCAGAGAAATAATACAAAAGGTTGGCATAGAGGCATAAACCTAACCCAGTGCTTGGGAGGCAGAGGCAGGAGAATTTCAAGTTTGTGATCAGCCTGGGCTATATATATATATATATATAGCAGTTCCAAGGCTAACCTCAGCTAAATAACCAGACTCTAGTTTCAAACAGAAACAAAGCAAACACTAGGTTTTTCGAGGGAGTGGAGTTGGTTTCAGAGATTGAACCTAAAGTCTTAAACATGCTATGCAAGCAGTCTAGCAGAGATTCACCCAGGCCTCTCTTTGTTCTTTTGTTGAGATAAGAACTCATATACCCAGGCTAGCCTCGAACTCCTGATCTTCCCTGCCAAATCCTGGGGTTACAGGTATTTGCCACCATACTGATATTGCAGCTCTCATTTTACCTCCTACACCCCTAAAATCACATTTATTGGCTGGCAGCAGTGGAGCATACCTTTAACCCCAGCACTGAGGAGGCAGAGGCAAGAACAGCCAGAGCTCCACAGAGAAATCTTATCTTGCAAAACCAAAAAAAAAAAAAAAAATCCAAAAATTTTTAATCACACTTATCTATTTATATGTATATGTGTGCATATGTGGAGGTGAAAGAACAATTTGGGGGAGTCGGTCCTCTACTCCCACCATGTGGGTCTCAGAGACTGAACCTGAGTCATCAGGCTTGGCAGTAAGTGGCTTTATCTACTAAACCATTTCATTTCACCAGGCACCCCCCTCCCCCAACACAAACACACCCAAGACAAGGTCTCATTACTTAGCTCTGGCTGTCCTAGCACTCACTCTATAGACCAGGCTGGCCTCAACACAGACACTCACCTGCTTCTGCCTCCCTCAAGCTGGAACTAAAGGTATGCGCCACCACACCCAGCTTCACCAGTCCTCCAATACTTTTGATTTGGAGACAGCTCACTAAATTGCCAAAGCCAGCTTTAAGCTTACTCTGTATCTAGGTAGGCCTTGAATTGGCAACTCTACCTCAACCTGACAAAGCTGCTAGGGCTGTATGCTTTTGCTGCCAAGCATAACTAAAATCATGTAGTATGTGCACAGAACCTACACATTCTCCTACAGACTTTAAATCTCTAGATCATCGTTTCTTTTCTTTTTGGTTTTTTGAGACAGGGTTTCTCTGTGTAGCCCTGGCTGTCCTGGAACTCACTCTGTAGACCAGGCTGGCCTTGAACTCAGAAATCTGCCTGCCTCTGCCTTCCAAGTGCTGGGATTAAAGGTGTGCGCCACCACTGCCCGACTCTAGATCATTTTTAATCCCTAATATAAATATAAATGCTACAGGACAGTTGCTATTTCATACTGTCAGGGAATAGTGACAAGAAAAACAAAATTTGTGCAGTCCAATTGTAATCCCAGCACTTGGGAAACTAAGGCATAAGGATCACCAGACTTTGAGTCAGCCTCGTAACAGAGTGAAAACAGCAAAAACCAACAACAAAAAAGCCTAGGACTGGGAAGATGGCTCAGTGGGTAAAGCACTTAACACACAGGCATAGAACCAAGTTCAAACCACCAGAACCTACGTAAATCCAGGTACAGTAATCCTACGGCAAGGTGAGAGGCAGAGGCAGGAGAACTTCTGGAAGCTAGCCTGGCCTATGTAGCAGTGAACAAAAGAATGCCACAAATAAGGTGGAATTCGAGGACACATACCCACAGTTGTCCTGATTTCTAACCACACACACACACCATGGAACCCACATGCATGAATGCATGTACACATTCATACACGAGCATATTTTTTTTAAGTCCATTCATTAACTTAGTCACTTTCTGCTCTATTTTTCAATGGGGGGGTTGGGAGGAGCCTAAAGGATTACTGGCATAAACTGTTACGTGGTGGGTGCTGAGGGAGTGTAGGGCTGAAAATTAATTTCAAGATGATTGGCTACTAACCACAGCACAACAGAGAATGAGTATAGACTCATAACAATCAGGATTAAGAAGAATGCCTAACTTTGAAAGCTCTAAGATACTGAGGAAACACTAACTCGAAGGCTCCAGATGGCTCAGAGGTTAAGAGCACTGGCTGCTCATCCAGAGGACCCAGGTTCAGATCCTAGCACTCACATGGTGGCTAACAACTGTAACTCCTGTTCCAAGGAATTCCTATGTCCTTTTCTGGATGTTGCAGGCACCAAACACACATAAGGTACACAGACATACATGCAGGCAAAACACTCATACACATAAAAACATAAAAACAGACCAAGACAGCCTAGGAGGGCACAGTAGTACTTGCCTGTAGTACCAACCACTTGGGACCATTGAGTTCAGGAGTTTGAGGCCAGCCTGAGCAATATAACTAAGACCAATTTGTCTTAGTTAGAGTTTCTATTCCTGCACAAACATCATGATCAAGAAGCAAGTTGGGGAGAAAAGGGTTTATTCAGCATATTTGCACATTGCTGTTGATCACCAGAGGAAGTCAGGACTAGGACTCAAGCAGGTCAGGAAGCAGGAGCTGATGCAGAGGCCATGAAGAGATGTTCCTTACTGGCTTGCTTCTCTAATGTAAAACCATCTATCAGGTTAATTTCAATACAACAAAAGGTGTCACCTGGCCAGCAATATCACGCACTGGTGACAAGGACAGGTTTACTGAGCTCTGAGCTCAGACTGCTGGACCTTCAGGCTGGCCTTGTCCACCTCAGTAGACTGAGGATAAAAGGGACCGACCAGCCAGTTGAGAGGCGTGTTGTTAACAAAGTAATCCATAACTTCATCTAAGGATTCCTTCATTTTCTGCATCCGTTTCTGATCTTTACAAGCACTCCATGCACACCAGTCACTACCACTATCCAGGTTCAGAGGGTCAGTCCATTATGATCAAGGCAGGAACATGGCAGCATCCAGGCAGGCATGGTGCAGGAGCTGCTGGGAGTTCTACATCTTCATCTGAAGGCTGCTAGCAGGAGAATGGGTAGTACTTCTAAGGTCTGAGTTTGCAAAAGCATTTCTTAAGCGGATGCTCACAGAGTACTGGTTCAGAAGTTTGGTACCATTTTGAATACAATATCACATCCTTTCCATAGGGTCTAGACCTGGATATCAACAGCAAGACAATGCTCAGTGAGAGCTGATGAAGGACAGGTCAATGCCCACAGCTTTGATTGGACTCTGGAGACAGAAAAGTTCTGCAGGTAGAATCAGATGGCTTCTGGAGATACTCTCCAGGCTCAGATGCTTGCTTGTATGTGATTAGGTGGACAGGTTACTGCATTCTTTGTTTACAGACCTAAACCAAACTGCAAGCTCGTCAACAGAAGTTAAACACTTCCTGCCATCCTTTCCCCTAAGTGATGAAGTGTTCTAAGTAGCCCAAATTGTGTCTTATTTATTCTGTTGTAGGCACAGTTTGTAGCTCGACGGAGTAAGGCTGAAACTGCATCGTATACAGCATCATCATGAGCTCTTGGGGAGAGAGTGAGACCAGATCAATGTCTTGTTGACCCTCCTTCCTGTTATGGGGTGGGGCAGAGTCACATATACACTCATGTGCATACATGTACATATGGGTGCACAGGCAGTTGAGGTGGGGAAGAAGTCAATAGTATCTTCTTTTTTTGATGGTTCTCCACCTCATTTACTTGGCTAGGCTAACTGGAGTCTATAACCCCAGTCTGGAGTTACAGATATGTACACCATACCTGGCTGTTAGAATGGGTGCTATGGATCCAGAGTCAGGTCCTCATGCTTGTATGGCAAACACCTCATTGACTGAACCACTCACCCCACTTCCAGTTGTTTTCATTCTTTTTTTTCTTTCTTTTTTTCTTTCTTTTTTTTTTTTTTTCGTATTTGTAACAAGTGTTTTTTTGAGACAGGGTTTCTCTGTGTAGCCCTGGCTGTCCTGGGACTCACTCTGTAGACCAGGCTGGCCTCGAACTAAGAAATCCGCCTGCCTCTGCTTCCCAAGGGCTGGGATCAAAGGTGTGCGCCACCACGCCCGGCTGTTTTCATTCTTAAACCCTCACTTTTGGCCACTACAGAGACAACTTAGCAGGTAACAGCACTTGGTATAAGCAACCCCAGCAACCACTCAAAAAGTTAGGCATAGCTGTGTGTGCCTGTAACCTCAGCATTGAGGGGAGGAGATAAAACAGGTAGACAGATACCAGGAGCTCAATGAACAGCCAGCTTAGCCCAAAATAGAGAGTCTCTGGGTCAGTGAGACTGTGTCATGGGTGTATGGTGGAGAGTGAAAAAAGGCATCCAGCATTCCCTAGCTTCCACAGGTTATGTGCACCCACACACAAACATGAACACGCACTCGCACATGCACACCTCAAATTCCCAAAGAACTGTTCCTTCATGTGTTGCTAAGCCATGGCAATTTGCTCTATTCTACAACATGAAGGGTGGTGATGTTTCTCCTGTCTGGGTAATGGCTGAACATCCAGTCCCAGCCACGGTCTCTCCCATCATCCTTCCATCATTTTACCAAAGCAACATTCTACATCACCTCGAGTGTCACAGCTTTCAAATCTCCCCCTCCTTCTGTCATTCTCTAGGGGGAAAGTCACTGATTGCCCTCACTGCTGCTGCAGAAGGTCAGTCCTCCCATTCCTCTACCTAGGACATCTGCTATCAACACGTGGACAGCTAGCATCTCAGCACACAGCAGCAGTGGCCTAGACATATGCCCGCCGCCAGCTTTCTAGTGGTGCTGGCTCTAGAGCAGCAGACGGGAGGAACGGCATCCTCAAAGAACACACATAATCATTTTGAGAGACACAAAATGTGCAAAATCATTTGAGAAAAAAAAAATACCTGTCAGCAACTACCACCCAGTAACAAGTCCCTTGAAGGTGTGTCATGGCATTCCTTCAATGCAGCCTCACTGCCTGTCTCCACAGCGGCAGAGACACTGCAGTCTAAAACTTGGAGCTGCTGGACAGTAAAAAGAAACTGTTTGATTTATGAAGTGGGTCAACCAAAAGCAGTAATGTCAAAGGAAAGAGGTCAGCCTGGGGTCTGCTCCCCACCTCCCAGCTGCTTTTGCTCATGCTTTATCCTCTGTGAGAAGCCAACAGTTCCAAGTCAGAGGACTCTTCTGGAATACAACCAAGTCTGGACACAGGCAAAGATGACTTCACACTAGAGGCCTCAGTTTTCTCTAGGATAATACAAACTTTATTTTAGCCATTGCTGGATCAGAAGCATCCAGAGGTCTGCTTCATCACAAGGCTAGGTCTCATTCCAAAGCATCTCAGAAAAGATTCTCTCTGTCCTTGCTTTTGAGACGGGTTCTCATGTATTCCAGGATGCCTTTGAACTTTTGTTTTGTTTTTTTTTAAGGCAGGGTTTCTCTATTATGTAGACCAGGCTGTCCTGTAACTCAAAGACCCCACCTACTTTTCTTCTAGAGTTAAAAGTGTGTGCTACAACACCTAGCATATTTATTTACATTTATTTGTGTGTATATGTGCATACTTCTGTGTGTTTATATATATGACCTCATGCATACATGCAGCCAGACACATGTGTAGAAGTCAGAGGACAACCTACTTTCTTCTTCTACCAGGTGGGTTCTGAGTGAGGATCAAGCTCAGGTTGTTATCAGACTTGGTAGTAACTGCCTTTACCCACTGAGTCATCTCCTCTGGCCAGGTCTAGCATTTCTTTCTTTCTTTTCTTTTCTTTTTTTTTAAAGATGTATTTATTTTATGTATATGAGTACACTGTAGCTGCAGACACAACAGAAGAGGATGTTGGATCCCTTTATAGATGGTTGTGAGACACCATGTGGTTGCTGGGAGTTGAACTCAGGACCCCTGGAAGAGCAGTCAGTGCTCTTAACTGCTGAGTGATGGCCCCATGGTCTAGCATTTCTTTATTACTTTAAGCAAGCATTACACTAACGGCTTCCAGTTGTTACAACATGCACTTACCTAGCAAATATCTGAGTCCCACTACATAAAATGGTTTAGGCACAAGGACACAGAGGGTTCAGGACAGTCAGAATTCTAGTTTACAGTATGCTTTTATTTTTGTAGCACTGAAAATCCTAGTATGTGTCACCCATGTTAAGCAGACAATTACTACCGAGTTATACCTCCAGCCTTAATCCACATTTTAGTCAAGATTGACAGAAATAGATCTATGTCAACTAGTGATAATAAGTATGGGGGAAAAAAAGAATTTTACAGAAACATAAAGCAGGGAGAGAGTGTTATTTATTAAGAGTTCTCCTAGGAGGCTTCTCTGACTGGCAATACAGTCACTCTATGCTAGGAACTGAGCTAAATACTTAATGTGCATCATTTCATTTAACTTCAGTAACTATGTCTAATGCTACTGCCATTTCCACCACCCAGGCAAGAAAACAGAGCTTAGAGGAGTTGGACTGCAGAGTCTAAAGGAAAGAAAGGAAGGATAGAGAGCCAAGGTCTGTGTCTTACAGGAGGTAAGGAAGCTAGGACTTCAATTCAGAAAAATACCCCAGACTCATGCTCCTCCCCCATGACACTACACCACCATACCAATAGCAAGAAGCCAGGGGTGGTGTGGTAACAAAGTAGCAGGTCCTTCTGGCCTCCTTACTAAGAGATTAGGGAAACTCAATCTTACTCTAATATTAGGCTATTACTCTCACAGTACTCTCACCGTCAGCCAAAAATCAAGCCTTATCTTGAAATAGGAGGAGACAGACATCTGAGGCTCGTAGCGGCTAGCTCCTCAACCCTAAGGATGTTCTTCCCTCACCCTACACCAACCACCGACACCAGGCTTGCACACTCGGTTAATTCTCCCAATGGTTCCATTCCTAATTACAAAACAGGAGCAGAAGAACAAGGTGTGACTGGGCCAGCTGCCTGACAGAGCCACAAGCTCTTACAGGTGTGTTGGACCGGACTGGCAATTGAGCCAGCAAGGAGAGAGCAGCCTTTCCAACCCCATTTCAAGAAAGTATAGCTCTTCCTCAGATCCTGGAGTACCAGAGGGAGAGACATGGATTGTTTTCTTCAGAGGCAGAAGGCAGGACAGACAGAAGTACAAGGAACAGGTCACCCAGTTCTCTTAAAGGGAAGGAGAGAAAACCCAGGAGGAGTAAGCATGGAAGGAGGCTAACATACTTCAGGGAGGGAAGTCCAGAAGGGAGGTACTATGTCCAAGGTCAAATAGAAACTGCAGAACTGCCCTAAGTTGGGGGCCCAGATAAAGTTACCAGAGAAACCAACAGAAAAGATAAGCAGAGGACCAGAGGTAAAAAACGTCAAAGGTCAAGGTCTGCTCCTACCCACTGTGTAACAGTGTTTCTTTATGGTCACCGCATCCAGACAACCTGCAGCTAGAGTTAATCAACAACTTCAATCTGCAATTGCATTCCAAATCCAAGCACATTAAAACTTTACTCAAAACCTGGTTTTCCATCTTACATCCCAATGGATTTGAGTATCCCAGTTTAACCACTGACTAAGCTGGTCTCCTTAAGCCTTCCCTGTCAAAGCACGGGCACACAAACGCACGGAGAGAGGAAGGGTGAGGGAGATCCAACACTCAAGTCTTATTCTCCAGAAACTTATCTCAAGCAAGTCAGATCTCATAACCCAACGTTGCACCAAACAAAGTATGACCTGAATGGCAAGGGAGGAAAGGAAAAAAAAAAAACTGTGTCACCTAGAGAAACCCAATTAACAACATGACTCTGCTCTCTTCAATTCTCTCTCCCCTCCAGTCATATCGGGGGCACTTGTGGGGTGGCTGCCTTTTCCCTGGCTAATTTAAAAGCCAGAAGAAACTGTGTACAGAGGTCTTCTGAGAAGGTAAGCATGAGGTGGGGAAATCCTGCTCTATCTACACCTACGCCGCTTGGGAAAGCTTGCAGGGCACGGAATCAAACCACCACCTGGGAAACAGTTTGGAAGGGTTCACCTTGAAATGTCTATGTTGCCCTTAAGACAAAGCTGCCCGATAGAGAAAAACTTACAAATGTTGAACTGAAGATTCCGGAAATCGGGGGGGAGGGGGGGAGAGAGAGAGAGAGAGAGAGAGAGAGAGAGAGAGAGAGAGAAAGTGCCCCCACGTGGAACAATAAATGGGTTATTTGAAAGCATTCCTGACACAGTTGTTTCCTCTTAACCGCGTCTCTAATGAGCCCCTCCCTCCAACCCTCCTTTGCCTCCACTCCCACTAGTTTCCCTAAAGCCCTCCCTACTGACCACAGGCAGCATGTACTCTGTGTGTCTGTGTGTGTGTGCGTGCGTGTGCGCTTGCTTGCTTGCTTGCTTGCTTGTACATATATGTAAACATCGTCTTCCGGCCCGAGTTTCCGAGGAAATCCAGGCTTCCCTTCCTTCCGCTGTGCACTTGTCTGTCCTCCCAGCCCCACGCGGCTGCAGAGTTAGTAATGTAATATTCAGGGACCCCGAGACCGGAAATGCCTGGGTCTGAAAAGCTGCACTTGAAACCCGAGAAAAGGGATAGAGAAAGTGAACGTGGGATGTAGACGTAGGAGGTGTGTGGGGTGGAGTGAAGAGGTGAAATGCCGCCCAACTTACAATTCAGGGGTAGGCGAGGAAGAAAACGAGGGATGAGGGGGAGGTTGAAGCAGTTGCAAAGTCAAAATTCCAGGAGCCAGAGGAGGAGGTGGAGGAAACAGACATGAGGGCCGAGAGGGGGGTGGGGTAGGGGCACAAGGTGATGCAGGGCTGTGTTGAGGGACACCAGAGGTGACCCTCAAACGCCTATAAAGGAGGGGACTCGGATCCCAGCAGCAAGGTAGGGATGGCACGCGAGTGTGGGGGAGGGCAACACAGGGTGGGGACCGAAGTGGTTCCCAGCTTCTCCAGAGGGCGAACGCCCCGGCGGCGCGAGCTCGGGATAGGGGGCAGGGGTCGCCGGGGCGAGGCTGGGAGCGGTGCTCACCCGCAGGGCAGACAGGTCGATGTCGTCCAGGCTGCGGGCGGGGGCTGGGTCGCCCATGGCCGCCGCGGGGCCACTCACGCTCCGGCTCGCTCACTCCGCTGCCGCCGTCGCCGCTTCTCCCCCATCGGGGGACCCGAGGGGCGGGCTCCACCGCGCCTGCCCCGAAGGCCGGGGAGGGGGAGGGCCAGCGGGAGGACCGACCCAGCGGCTGACAGGCGCTCTCACCCGCGCGCCTGCAACCCGAGCCGCCGGCTGCCCTGCGCACGCGCGGAGCGGACCGTGACGCGAACGCGCCGGGCGCCCCCTCCCGCGGGACGCCGACACCTGCGCGCAGGCGCAAGAGAGCGGGCGGAGGGCGCGCGCCGACCGAGCCTCGCTACAGCGCGGCGGGGAAGGAGCGCGCCCACCCGCTGGTGCGCGTGCGCACACACCTTCCCTCCCTTTCCTCTTTTATTACTGTGGCCTCCTCTCCTCTAGTTCCTTCGTTGATCTTTATTTGACTCCTTTCCTTCCCTTTCCCTCTTTCGTGTGCCCAGCTGCCAATCGAACCACCCACCTCTCTATTTGCGGGGGAAGGGAGGCGGGACCCAACCCCCTCTATTACTAGGGGGGTTGTTATGGTAACTCCCCACGCGAGGGCTGCTGGCCTCTAGATAGGACGGGCTGTCCACCCACCCATTTGCCATGGTAACAGTGGAGCCGCTGAAGGAGGGGCCTCTCGGTGAGAACTTGGCTGGAGAAACCACGTGGGAGGGAAGGACGGGGGTACTGTCTGCCCTTTACTCCCTTTCTTGGCTGGAGTGGGGGTGTTGGGAGCAGATAGGCACTCGTTCTGCACACGTCTGTATCTGCTTCTCTAAGCACAGTGTTCTGCAAGAAAGAACTATGGTTGGAGTTGCTAGTGGCAAAGCAGAAGAGGGAGAAACTGTATCCAATCCCTTCCAATTTTGTTCCAGTTCCTTAGATCTACTCATGTCCACTCAGCACCTCCAGCCGGTTAGTCTCACTAGAGGATGGGTGATGCTCTGTAACTATAGACAGACATGTTCTGCCACTGACTAATGTGTTGTGTGATCCTGAGCAAGTGAATTTGCCTCTGAGCTTTTCTTTAGAAGTCAAGGGGAGAAGATTCTGAGTGTTTCAAGAGCTCTTCCAACACTAATGCTCCCTCTGAAAATTAATATAAGCATTGCTTAGGTAAGTTTGAATTATCTGGAGACTTCTTGGCACATTTGGGTGCACAATCAGACTGGGGTAATCAAAGACTTTCAAGATTTTGCCTGTTCCTCTGGCCTTATATCCTTATAGATACATTTTTTTCTTTTCTGGTCTTATGCTTTAATAAACCATACTTATACTTGCTCCAGATGTGCTGAAATATATTCTACTTGAAGCTCCCAGAACTCAACATCTCTTACCTGTCTTTGCATTTTGTTTTGTTTTGTTTTGTTTTTCGAGACAGGGTTTCTCTGTGTAGCCCTGGCTGTCCTGGAACTCACTCTGTAGACCAGGCTGGCCTTGAACTCAGAAATCTGCCTGCCTCTGCCTCCCAAGTGCTGGGATTAAAGACTTAAGCCATCACTGCCTGGCTGCACTTACTTTTCTTTTCCCTGGAGTATTCTCAACTTCCAGCTGTGCTGGCTACTTTTATGTCAATTTAACACAAGCTAGAGCCATTTGAGAAGAGGGAACTGCAACTGAGAAAACACACCATCACCAGGTTGGCCTGTGGATAAGCTGGTGAAGCATTCTCTTAACTGGTAATTGATGTGGGAGGTCCCAGCCCACTGGGGTGGAGCCACCCCTGGGCATGTAGTCCTGGATTGTGTAAGAAAGCAGGTAGAGCAAGCCAGTGAGGGAGCAGCAATCTTCTATGGCCTCTGCTTCAGTTCCTGCTTCCAGGTTTCTGCCCTGACTTCCTTCAGTGAGGGAGTCTGACCTGAGCATTGCAAGCTGAGATAAACCCTTTCCTCCCCATGTTGCTTTTGGTCGTGGTGTTTTTATTACAAAGTAGAAATCCAACTGAGACACCAGCCATAGCCACTCTCATTGGCCTTTGCTTTGCCCAACGTGTTGGAATCACCTCTCTATGCACGTTATTTTACAATATTTTCGTTACATGCATTTGTATGCATGCAGGGGTGCTATAGTGCACAAAGGACTACCACTATGAGGAGGTCTCCTTGGTGCAGTGGCTCAAACTGCTAACTCCAATATTCTGAAAGCTGAGGCAAGAGGATTCCCCAAAAGTACAAGGCCAGCCTGTGCTATATGAAGTCTTGTCTTAAGAAACAAACAAAAGCCGGGCGGTGGCGCATGCCTTTAATCCCAGCACTTGAGAGGCAGAGGCAGGCTGATTTCTGAGTTCGAGGCCAGCCTGGTGTACAGATTGAGTTCCAGGACAGGCAGGGCTACACAGAGAAACCCTGTCTCAAAAAAAAAAAAGAAAAAGAAAAAGAAAAAAGAAAAAGAAAAGAAAGAAACAAATAAACAAAAATCCAGGTGTAGGGGCTGGAGAGATGCCTCAGTGGTTAAGTGCACTGTCTGCTCTTACAAAGGTCCTGAGTTCAAACCCCAGCAGCCACATGGTGGCTCACAACCGTCCATAATGAGATCTATGCCCTCTTCTCATGTGTTGGAAGACAGCTACAATGTACGTACTTACATATAATAAATTTAAAAAATCTTAAAAAAAATCCAGGTGTAGTAGTGCACACTTGTAATCCCAGTATTTGGAGGCAAAGCCAGAGGATCATAGCAAGTTGAGGGCCAGCCTGGTCTACATAGTGAATTTCAAAACAGCCTGTGAGATTCTGTCTAAAATGAATTAAATACTAGAGAGGCACTTGGTTTATACTCAATAAGTTTCCTAATGCCAGATTCACAGACTGTTTAATAAAGATAGTTAATAAACAAATCAACATTTCAGGGATGGGATAAATGGCCACCTTCGCCTCACAGGGCCATCGTAATCCCTGGGGTGGAAAAGGCAAGAAGCAAGACTGATGGGAGCTGGTTCTCCTTTGCTTGTTTGGCAACCTTGCTTTCCTCCCAATGCCATAGTTGGCCTTCCATCAAAACCCCTGGACCAAAGACATGCTTGTTCACTCCTGCAATCCCTGTCTTAAAGGAAGCTGGGGTAGGAGGCTGAAGGATAGTGAATTAGAGGCCAGGCTGAGGTACAGAGACCCTGTCCTAGCTGGACATGATGATGCAGAGGCAAGTTTATTGCAACTGTAGATTGCTGGTCTACACAGCAAGACCCTATCTACAAAGAAACACTGCAAGACTAAGAACTAGAAGGCTCTATGTGAAACAGCCCAGTCTCTCCCCTGGCCCAGCTCCGGGGCGGCTGCTGCCTCCACCTCTCAGTTAAGGAAGGAATGATCCCCCAGGGAAAGAGATATTTAGTGCTGACAATGAGACTAATTAATGGGAAGCCAATTAGTACCTGGAACTCCTGTGTGTAGGAGGGGATATTAGTGTTTTGTTGTGTGTGGTATATGCATGTGCATATGCATCTGTTCAGAGGTACATGTGTCTGTGTGTGTGTGTGTGTGCTCACATGCACGACACGTGTGTACACATGTACAAGAGAAGGCTGGCCAACAAGGGAGAAGAATCCCTGTCCTCCTACTGGGTTGCCTTGTCCAGCCTTAATATGAGGGGAGGTGCCTAATCTTATTGCAACTTGATATACCATGTTTGGCTGATATCCCCAGGAGGCCTGCCCTTTTCTGAAGAGAAGCAGAGGAGTGGATGGGGAGGGAGGAGGTGAAGAGGGGGATTGCAGTTGGGATGTAATATATAAGAGAATAAATTAATAGAAAAAAAGTTAGGGATCTTTTATCATTTTTTTTTCTTTTTTAGATATGTATGTAGCTCTGGCTACATATCACTGTGTAGCCATGGCTGTCCTGGAACTCACTCTGAAGACCAGGCTGGCCTCAGTCAGCCTACCTTTCCCTCCTGGGTGCTGAAATTAAAGGTATGCACCACCACTGCCCAGCATGGAACTCTCTTCTTTAAAAACAAACAAAAAACCCCAACAGTTTCCGTTGATTTTTAAAATTAATCTATTTAGTGTGCGCACACATGGGAGGCCAGGGGACTCTCAGGTGACTATTCTCGCCTTCCAGCCTGTGGGTTCTGGGGATCAAACTCAGGTCATCAAGCCTGGCAGGAAGCATCTTCCTCTGCTAAAACATCTCACTGGCCCTAGAAGTCACTTCTCAAGAGAACTAGAGGGATGGGAAAGCAACCTAACTCCCTCTGGTCACATTATCGCCCCACCCCGCTCCCTTCTGTGAAGCCTTCCTAATTCTCTACTCCCTTATTTTCTTCCTGCTTCTGTGGCTATCTGTGCTCAACTGTTTTCTAGTTGCAAAGTACTTCAGACATATGAAAAGTTATGAACATATAGATCACACACACACACACACACACACACGCACGCACGCACACACGCACGCACGCACACACGCACACACACATGCACTCGGCCCTGATCTTCAGGAGTTCGGTGAATGAACTCAGAAGCTGAGAAGAACACAGAGATGAAGCCGTGGCACAAACCTATAGCTGATCACTTAGGAGGCAGAGGCAGGCAGATCTCTCCAGGTTTGAGGGCAGCCTTGTCTGCAGAGTGAGTTCCAGAACAGCCAGGGCTATACAGAGAAACTGTCTTGGAAATCAACCTACTCCACTCCCAGAATGAGAGAGAGAGAGAGAGAGAGAGAGAGAGAGAGAGAGAGAGAGAGAGAGAGAGAGCATGCACAGAGATACAGGTAGAAGAAAGAAGTTATAAGTGAGGCAGAAGCCGGGCAGTGGTGGAACACGCCTTTAATCCCAGTACTTGGAAGGCAGAGGCAGGCAGATTTCTTAGTTGGAGGCTAGCCTGGTCCATAGAGTGAGTTCCAGGACAGCCACAGTTGCACAGAGAAACCCTATTTCGGGGAAAAAAAAAAAAGTGAGGCAGAGAAGGTGAGGATGGATGTCCAGGCAGGGAGCACGTAGCACGTAAGACAACACTCATCTCCAAGAAGAGGCATGAGTCTTTTCTACACTTTTATTTATGAAATGCATGATGAACTGTACAAAGTTAGTGTCTGTCAGCAGGCTGGAGGAGGCAGTTATGGTGTCTTCCCCACCACCACTGTTGGAGACTGCAGTCACAGTGGCTCCACACTCACTCCATCTTTGCAGCAGTGGGCTGGGAGAAGCCTTGGGGCGTGGAGGGGGTTCAAGGGCAGGAGGAAGAGTGAGATGAAGAAGACCCAGGACAGGAGTCCCTTTTCCTGGAAGAAAAGGCTCGACCTCAGGCCTCCTCGATGGGCTAGGGTTCTATGGTGTAGTGGTTTGAACACGGTGGCAGGAAGGCAAACCTCTCTAGAACTCTCTCCTGCCTCCCCAGGCCAGGCTTGGGAGTGCTGCCTTTGGCTACTTCTCAAGTAAAGGTCCTCTGTGATTCTCTAGGAGTCCTCAGAGATGTCCTCCCCAAGGATCGAAGGGCACCGCCCTCAGAACTCAGGGTTTGGGGCAAGGATCCAGGCACGATGGGGCCCAACCGCTGCGGCCGAGCGGAAGCCTCAGCTATGTCCATACTTCTAAAGGTATCATCCCCTCTTTGCTCCCCAGCGGGGGCAACAACGACTCGTCCTCCAGAAACTTGAGGGGGAAGTGAACTAGGTGGCCCTGGATGTGGGCAAGCTCAGACTGAGCCAGAGAAGGGCTGATCTTAGCCAAGGATTCCACAGCCACATACTCCCGGAGAGCCCGCAGGGAACGGGTAGCATTGGAAGGCAGGCAGCGGAAGATCTAGGGTGGGAGGGAGGACACGAGGGAAGGAAGGGTTAGGATCATTACGTCCCCAGACTCTGAGCGGCCTGGGCTTGCTCATTCCCTGTACCACCTCTCAGTAGCCCTGGGCTACCGAATCCTAATAAAAAATGTTCCCCAGGCCCCTATCTCTCTTCCTCGAAGGGCAACCCATCAGTTCCTCAGGCTAAGCTTCCCCGCAGCTTCCACCTGCTCATAGATGGTGGCATTGTTCTCCGCTGTTTCTTGCCACAGCTGGAAGAAGTCATCACAGACAGGGTCTCGGAGATCCAGGTCTGGCCGGGTATCTGCCCCAAGAATCACACTATGGAAGAATGGTCCCAAGGGGCCAAATTAAGATCCGTAAAGAATCTGAACACTTGGTACTTCAAAACAGATGTGATAAACAGGAACAGTAAGTGTCATTGAACCTGTTGGAGCTTTGATTTATCTTTATTTTGATCTTTTGTTTGCTTTTTGCTCTTTTTTTTTTTTTTTTTTTTTTTTTTTTTGAGACAGAATTTCTCTGTGTAAGCCCTGGTTGTCCTAGAACAGCTCTGAAGGCCAGGCTGGCTTTGAACCGGAGATCTGTTTGCCTCTGGCTCCCAAGTACTGGGATCATGCACAACTGCTGCTGCTGCTGCTGCCACCACCACCCCAGCCCTTACTTTGATGTTTTAAAAAACAATTTAGCTGGGCATGATAATTTGTGCCTATAATCCCAGCATTTGGAAGCCAGAAGCAGGAGGATCAGAGTTCAAGGTCAGCCTATGCTACATGGCAACTTCTTGTTTCAAAAATATAAAACCATGAAACATTTTTTTTTTTCTTGGTGCTGGAGAGATGGCTCAATGGTTAAGAGCACTGATGGCTTTTCCAGATGCCCTAAGTTCAATCCCCAGCAACCACATGGTGGCTCACAACCATCTGTAATGGGATCTGATGCCCTCTTATGGTATGTCTGAAGACAGCTACAGTATGTATTCATATAAATAAAATAAATACACATTAAAGTTTGTTTTTTTTTCTTTTTGTGTGTGTTCCTAGTTGGCTGATATCTTTTTTTATTTTTTTATTTTTTTAGTTGGCTGATACCTTAACTGAATTAGTCTGGGAAGAAATCTAATACCAGTTCTAGGAAACCCTCACATATAGCTCAAAAGGCAGTCACCCACAATGCCTCCACATCCACCTACACCCCCCCCCAACTCCTACCCGAAACAGTGCTTCCGCAAACTCAAGGCAAATCTGCCTGCCTGGTACTCCGCCCCGTCCATGAGGGATGGTTCCATTTCTGTGTCCTCAATCAGTATGGCTAGCTCACTATCACGCTTCCCCAGCAAGCTCCTGTCATTGATGTTCGCAGAACCTGGGTTCAAAGGCACATTGTCAGCCTGGGCCAAGGTGGGGTCTTCCCAACCAACCCCTCATCACCTTTACCAGAGCACTAGCCTGAAGCTCCTCCAGTGAGCTCCAGCTGCAACTCTGTATCGCCAACCCTCTGACCATCCCAGGCCCTCTCTCCACAGAAGACCTGCAGCAGCACTGACCGATGATGACTGTTCTGTCATCTGCAATGAGCATCTTGCTGTGGATATAGATGAGCTCAGAGATCGGGTGCCCGCCCAGCTCTCCATGTGTGCGAAGCCCACAGATGGACATGTAATCCCGCCACGCCGTCCCCACTGTACACGAGAGGTGGGGGAGGAGCAGTGAAGGGAGAGGTGTCCTCGGTGAGCAGATGGAGCTCCATCCCACCTCTCATTCGGCAGTGAAAAGACAACTGTAGTCCGAATAGCATGCAAGAATGACAGTTTCCTTCCCCAGCTCCCAGGACTCCAGCTACCCAAGCTGCCTCCCTGCCAGGGGTCCAGGGATTGAGCCCCCAGCACTCACTGGCTGCTTTGAGACGATGTAA
The DNA here is from genome assembly GCA_019843815.1 of Montemys delectorum. Taxonomy (NCBI): domain Eukaryota; kingdom Metazoa; phylum Chordata; class Mammalia; order Rodentia; family Muridae; genus Montemys; species Montemys delectorum. The sequence goes on from JADRCD010238606.1 coordinate 29,523, forward strand.
GATTGAATATTCCCCACGACACAGGGTCCTGAGAGAAAAGAAAGAGTGAAGGAGGCAGAGGCTGGAGGAGGAGGAGGAGGAGGAGGAGGAGGAGCAGGGGAGGAGCTGGGAGAGTCAGACCTAAAGTTCCCGTAGGAAGGGATCAGGACAGGGTGGCAAGGGTGCTGGTGTGATGGGGCCAGGAAGGGTGAATCTGGCTGGCAGGGAGTGGGTCACCTGTAGGTAAAGTGCAGAATAGCCTGGATGGAGTTACCACCCCCTGTGGAGATGTCCCCCTCAAAGCCAGGGAGCAGAGGCAGAAGCAAGTAGACCCGGAAACACTGGCCCTGTCTGGGAGACAAATAGAAGTGAGCTAGATCCCCCCCCCCCCAAACAAACTCCAACCCTCCATCTGGGCTTAACCAATGCCCCACCCCTACCCCTTTCACCTTCCTCACCCCTACCCCCTCCACCTTCCTTACTCATGAGCCTTCAGGATTCTGTCCACAATCTCATCGCCCACCTTGTTCAGAACCGTACGTCCATCTGAGCAGCTAATGAAGAACTGATTCTGGGGCAGGGACCAAAGAGAGACATCAGCATCCTGGCTCTGACCTCTAGCTCCAGTCTGAGACCCTGCATTTGCTTCATATCCAGCCAGGCCAGCCCTCAAAGAATGCTCCTACTGCCACCCCCTCTCCCTTCCCCACCCCTCTGCTGTTGCCTTAGTCAGACCTCAATGTAGAGAAAGTGCTGGCTCTCTCGGATGGTATGTAGGTAGGCATTGAGGATGGAGTTCTCCAAAGTCCCTGCTGACCATCGGTCCACAGACCTCAAAACCTATGGGATGGTGAATATGATGTGGTATTTAAGTCCTGGAGAGGAAGGATGGAGAAGGGGGAGGGGGAGGTACAGGGGGAGTGGGAGGTACTCTCAGGGAGAGCAGGTAGTAGATGAGCTGAAGGGAGGGAGGGAGGGAGGGAGGGGCTGGCTGATCAGGACTGTCACCTGCACAGTGGCACACTGCCCGCCTGGGATTATAAAGGGGAGATGGTTTGCAGTGCTGGTGGACTTGGGCAGCAGGTAGGGGTACACAGGTACCTTGTACCTGGCCTTGGTGGTCTGCCGTGAGGAATAGCAGAGTCAGTAGAAGGTGGTAAGCTGGACCTGGCTCCTCCCTCCCTCCCCTTGAGGCCCTTTGGAAGGAGTCAGCACCTTGGTGAAATTCCAGCGCTGGATGAAGTGCCGGGCAAGGTCCCGGGCAGCTACTCCGTGTACAACCACTCCAACATCCCTCCATGGCATCCTGGGTGTGGTCTCCCTGTCAATGAAATCTGGGAGTCCCAGGAGAGTGGAGGGAGACATTAGGGCTGGTGTTTTGAGGATGCTTGTTGCTAGCCTAGTTTCATGTAGACTTGACTCAAGCTAGAGTCATCAGAGAGGAGGGAACCTCAATTGCGAAGATGTCTCCCTAAGACTGGGCAAGCCTGACAGGCATTTATAGTTAGTGATTGATGTGGGAGGGCCCAGTCCATTGATGTGGGTGGTCCCTCTGGGGTGGCAGTCCTGTAAGAAAGAAGACTGAGCGATCCAAGTGGAATGAGCCAGTAAGGAGCATCCCTCCATGACCTCTGCATCAGCTCCTGCTTCCAGGTTCCTGCCCTGCTTGAGTTCCTATCCTAACCTCCTATAGTGATGAACAGTGATATGGAAACATAAGCCAAATAAACCCCTTCCTCCCCGATTTGCTTTTGGTCCTGGTGTTTCATCACAGCAACGATAACCTTAACTAAAACAAGGGGGAAAAGGGAGAAGATTCAGAGGAGGAGCCTTCCAGAGGGAAGGCTGTACTCTTCCTGACCCATTTCATCCTATCTTCTGTGCCAGCTGCCAGCTCCTGGAGGATTTGGAGGAAGGGAGGGAGCCTCACCTTCAAAAGGCCGGTCCAGCTGCACCCAGTCCTTGGTGATGAGGTTGCTGTAGTCCTTTCCCAGCCAGAAGAATTGGTTATGCGAGAGGTCTGGAGTGGCTGCAGGGTCTGAACCCGGTGTGGGAGTCTGTGTGAAAAGTACACCACAGCCAGGCAAGGTGAGGTCCTGGGGCCAGGCCAAAGGGAAGACATGTGTACTGCACCAGAGAGTCTGGTGCCTCAGCCTCCCTCTTCAACTGCAGTAAGAGTCAGTAAAGATGAAGGAAGAGAGGGAGCTTTAGATTTTTTTTTTTTTTTTTTTTTGAGATAGGGTCACATGGTGTAGCCCAGGCTGGCCATAAACTTGAAATCCTTCCTGCCTGAGCTTCCTCAGCGCTGGAATCACAGATGTGGACCAAGCGACAAGCTGGCTGTAGTATTTTAAAAGGTCAATCTTGACCAACATCGTGGCACATGCCTATAATCTCAGCAATCTAGAAGCCGTGATAGGAGGGTGACAAATTTGAGGATAGCGTGAACTATCCAGTTAGATTCTGTCTCAGAAACGACAACCACAGTAGCTTCTTGGAGCCTCTGGGAAAGGTGTAAGTTTGGAGAACCTGGGTTTGCGGGGGGGGGGGGGGGCGGGGGGGGGGGGGGGGGGGGGGGACGACTGACGATAGCCCTTGGGGCAATTACCCGTGAATCTGCAGATTCGGAGGGGTCCCCCAGGTCAGTCAGTCGGTACTGCACATCATCCCAGCGGCCGAAGGCCAGGTCCAGCCCGCCCAAGAATGCCACCACTTGGTCTACCACCAGGAGCTTCTCGTGATGGGCCCACAGCGTCACAAGGTCTGGGTGTCGCATCACCTAGAGTAGGGTGAACAAGTACATGGGGGAGGGCTTAAGTGAGAGGACAGAGGAGGGTAGGACGGAGGATGAGACTTTCCAGAAGAGGAAGGGTTGAAGAGGACGGGAAGTGGTTGTGCCGTGGGAAGGGACTCAGGCCTGAACGTCACCTTTATGTTAGGGTGTAGCAGCATCAGCGTCCTCTTGCTGTAGCCACTGTTGATGCCCAAGGCCAGCTCCACTTCCTTAAACAGCAGTATAGAAACTCGGACACCCTCTTCCTGGTAGTGAGGGGGAAAATCAAATCCTAGTGCCTCTCCCTGAGTGACCCCTGTTCAACTCCCACACTCAGGATTCCTTGATGTCCCTCCACCCTACCTGAGTGCCCTCCTACGTGCATCCGGAATGATGCTCACAGCAAACATGAGCTCGCCCACTCATCTATCCACCTCCCTTTCATAATCTCGCCAGCCGTCTCCCTTACCATCTGCTCATCATCTTAACTACTGTCTACCATTCTTCCCTGTCACCTCCACCTTCCCGACTCATAGCCTTCCATCCATCTCCCTGTGCATTGTTTTTTCCCCCTTGGTAACACAGTCTTTAGTCCACAGTGGTATAATATTCAGTAGTAGCCAAGGCTAGCCTTCACATCCTAATCTTCCTGTCTCTTATCTCCCAAGTGTTGGGATTACAGGTGGGAGCCGCCCATTCTATCACCCACTCTGTCATCTACCCGTCCACCCTCCATCATCCATGGATCCTTCCTCTTGTCAGAATTAATAAATGCCAGGTGCGGGGGCTCAGACCTTTAATCTCAGCCATCCGGGAGGCAGAGGAGGGCAGATCTATGAGTTCAAGGCTAACCTATTGATCTACATCCTGAGGCTATTTAGTCTTAAAAACAAAACACTCATGAATGCTCGCTGCACAACAGGTGCTATGCTGCTGCTGTACGGAACTTGTGACGTTTCTTAGCGAAGACACAAACACTACACTCCCAGATAGTACAAAAAAGGGAAGGGTCTGCGAACTCCTTTAATCCCAGCACTTGGGAGGCAGAGGCAGGCAGACTTCTGAGTTTGAGGCCAGCCTGTTCTACAGAGTGAGTTCTAGGACAGCCAGGGCTATACAGAGAAACCCTATCTCGAAAAACCAAAAAAAAAAAAAAAAAAAAAAAAGGGAAGGGTCTGAGGAATAGGAACCTAGTCTGTACTAGGATCCTAAAGAGAGAACCAGGAGGTGATATTTGATAGACACTGAGCCAGAAGGGTACGTTCCCGGTCTTGAAGCCTCGAATTCACAGTCTTCTTGGAAGATTCCCGACGAAGTCCTTCCAATAATGTCTCCCTGCCCAAACCCACACACACTCTCCAGAGCCGACCATTTCTCACCGCTTTCCTCTTGAGCATGATATCCAGTCTCCAGTCGTCTGAATGGGCTGGACGCTTCAGGTAAATCTCAGGACTCAACCTACAAGCCAGGGCAATGGGTAAGGAGCAGGCTATGCCGAAGACAAACAGCCCCTCCTCCCTTTCCCCCCAGAGCTGTTCTGCTGCCCACTTCCCTTCTCGGGTGGCCCTGACCTCACTCACCACCAGTCAGTGATGAAAATCTCCTCTCGAGCTCGCAAGATGGCATCTGCCACAGCAGCAAAGTAACCTGCCCCATTCACAAACCTGGGGGGAGTCCAAGCCAAGGAGGTCAGGGGAGTCAGAAGCCAGAAAGTTCTGGAGAGTGAAGACCGGAGGACAGCCATGGGTCAGAGGTGACAGCAGGGTCAAAGGTCAGGAATGATCAGAGAGGTTAGATCATACCAAATACATCAGGTGAGATTATTCAGTATGGAGTGCCAGGGTGAGCAAAATACACATGACAAGACACACAATAAGTTAAAGAAACTGAGATTGGAAGGACCAATACATCATCTATAAAAGAGCTCCAGAAAACAGGGAGGAAAGCAAATGCAAAGAAAAATGCAGAAGCCAGTTGACTAATGAGCAGCCTGAGAATTGACAGCTCATAGCAGATATTAAGATGGGCAGTCACAGGGTAAGACGTTCAGTTCACTAATTAAGAAGAAATTAGGGCAGGGTGTGGCACATAGACTTGTAATCCCAGGCTGGGCCCAGAGGATTACTAAGAGTTTGAAACAAGCTTGGGCTACATAGTAAGACCGTCTCAAAAATAGCAAAAAAGGCTGGACTGGTAGCATGGACCTTTAATTCCAGCATTTGGAAGGCAGAGGCAGAGGCAGGTGGATCTGTGAGTTCAAGGCCTGCCAGGTCTATTCAGCGATTTCTAGGCTAGCCAGGGATACATAGTGAGACTTTGCCTCAAAAATAAAAAATAAAAAAAGAAGAGGGAGGATGGAGGATACACACACACACATACATATGTATGTGTATATACACACATATATGTGTAATATATTATATATACATACGTGATGTATATGTATATGTGTATATATATATCACATATACAATACATAATACCAAGAAATTAAAATTAAATAAGTTTTTTGTTCGTTTGGTGTTTGGTATGTTTCAGAGTTTCTCTATGTAGTCCTGCTGTCTTGGCTGCCCTGGAACACACTATGTAGACCAGGGTAGCCTCCGACTTACAGAACTCAGATTGCCTCTGCCTTCCAAGTGCATGTGCAGCCCTGCCTAGTTTAAAATTAAACAACTTTCTGGGCAATGCTGGCCCACACCTTTAATCCCAGCACTCGGGAGGCAGAAGCAGGTGGATCTCTGTAAATTTGAAGCCACCAGCCTGGTCTACAGAGCTAGTTCCAGGACAGCCAAAGCTACACAGAGAAACACTGTCTCAAAAAACAAATCAACAAGAAATTAAATAACTCTTTAAAAGGAACCAGTGCCTTCTGCCAGGTATGGTGCCAGGTGTGGCGCCTTGTAGCCATAATCTCAGCATTCAGCAGCTGAAGGCAGGAAGATTGCTATGAAGTTGAGGCTAGCCTGGACTACATAGTCCCAAACAAACAAACAACCCAAAAACTAGGAAGGAAAACCATCTGTTAATACAGTGTCTGCGTATGAAGAAGTGGGCATTCTCACAGACCCCAGCGACTGCTGACTTTTTTCCTGGTATTTTCAGTCAGAGCCTCTCTGTACAGTCCAAGCTGGCCTTGAAGTTTTGACCCTTGGCCTCTGAGTGCTACGATTACAGGCTTGAAACCACCATGCCCAGTGACTTTGATTATACTGACTTCTTTAGAAGATAAGTTGACTGTACTATCAAAATGTTAAAAAGCATATACTCAAACAGGGCAGTGGTGGCCCACACCTTTAAACCCAGCACTTGGGAGGCAGAGGCAGGCAGATTTCTGAGTTTGAGGCCAGCCTGGTCTACAGAGTGAGTTCTAAGACAGCCCGGGCTATACAGAGAAACCCTGTCTCGAAAAACAAAACAAAACAAAAACCCAAACAAACAAACAAACAAAGTACATACTCTGTATTTGGTTTGTTTTCTGAATGCTAGGGATCAAACTTAGGACAGTGGACATGCTAGGCAGTGTTCTCCTGCAGAGCCATGTCCAGCCCCACAGAAATTTCCATTTTTTTTCAATGCTTACTCTTTAATACCATTAAATACATATAGTGATTTTTTTGACATTATCTCATTATGCAGCTTGCTAATCTGAAACCATCTATATACATTAGGCTGGACTTGAACTCACAGAGATACACCTGCCTCTGCCTCCTGAGTGCTGGGATTAAAGGTGTAGGACATCACACCTGACCTGTATTTTAAAAACATTTTTTTATACATTGATTTATTTTTAGAGGGAGGTACATGTTTCATAACACATCTGTGGAGGCCAGGGACAACTTCAGGGAGTCAGTAGTCTTAGACTGTGTGGATCCCAGGGATCGAACTCAGATTGTGAAGCTTGGCAAAGCTCCTTTACCTGCTGAGCCATTTCACCCGTCAGTAATTGCATTTCTAGGAATACATATTCTAAATACTCAGGCAAAGATTATGTTTATGGGGACATTATCTTTAAGACAGGGGGAAAAGCCAGGCAGTGGTGGCGCACACCTTTGATTCCAGCACTTGGGAGGCAGAGGCAGGTGGATTTCTGAGTTCGAGGCCAGCCTGGTCTACAGAGTGAGTTCCAGGACAACCTGGGCTATACAGAAAAACTCTGTCTCAAAAAAAAAAAAAAAAAAAAAGACAAGGGAAAAAATACCCTAAATGTTAAATCTTTAAACAAAAGAAAAATAAACATGAAAGAGTTGTCAAACCCCCAACCCCCATACACATACCCCACACATATATATAGCGGAGGACTGCCTTGCCTGGCCTAGCCTCAATGAGAGAAGACCTAACCCTCTAGAGACTAGAGGCCTCAGGGAGTGAGAAGGTCTGGTGGGGGTGGTGGGGCTGGGGGGATAGGGACATTGGAAGGGGGCAGGAAGGGAGAGCAGTCGGAGGGCAAACCATGAGGGTGATGGTTACTGGACTGTGAAAAAAAATTAAAGAATAATAATAATAAAAATAAATAAAAATTAAAAAACAAGGTTAAAAACAAAGAGTTGACAATCCCACTTATATTAAAATGAAAAGTAACACATGCATATAAAAACATGCCGATGATGAGAGAGGACGCAAGACTGTTGCCAGGGTTACCTCTGCAAAGAGAAAGGCAACCAATTGGAGAGGGCTACACAAGAACAGCGTGAGGTAAAGAGTGCTAATTTCAATTGTTTGGTGTGTCTGGTTGGTTTTATTTTAAGATAGAGTCTTGCCCTGGCTGGCCTAGTACTCTGTATAATCCAAGCTGTCCTCAAACTTGTATCAGTCCTCCTGTCTGTCTCTCTGGATGCTGGATCACAGTGTCCACCATCCCATGCAACTTGTATTTTTTTTTTTTTTTTATTTAACATGTTATTGTACTGTTCAGCCTTTTCCTGAGTGCCAGGGATCAAGAGCAGCGTCTCCCTGGTGATAAGCAAATTCCCTACCACTGAGCTCCACCCTTTCATTTGACTTCTCAGTTGAGGAGGGGGATAAAGAGCAGTCTTGGCTGCCACTGCTTGAATGCAAATCCCAGTTCCTCTGTTCACAGCTGTAGGGCCCTGGGTAAGTTTCCCAGCATTGCCTTGCCTCTGTTCTCAAGGAGAAAGCCCGAGATAACAATCATACTTACCTAGTAGAGTTCAGAGTATCCAATATGTGAAGCACATTCATTCTGGGCACAAAGTAAGTTCTTCATAAATAGTGGCTATTATTAATGTATAAAAAAATAAGTTAATCAGGGCTGGAGAGATGGCTCAGCAATTAAGAGCACTGGTTGCTCTTCCAGAGGTCCTGTGTTCAATTCCCAGCACCCACATGGTGGCTCACAACCATCTGTAATGGGATCTGATGCCCTCCTTTGTCTGATCCCCTCTTCTGTCATGAAGACGTACATGTAAATAGAGTACTCATGTGCATAAAATAAATAAATCTTAAATTAATCACAGCCATATGTGGCAGCCTGCATCTGTAATCCCAGTACTCAGGAGGCTGAAGCAGGATTTGCAAGTCCCAGGCCATTTGGGATCACAGAGTCAGACCTGGTCTTAAACAGGCTAGGTCTAGTAGTGCACACCTAAAATCCCCACTCGTGAGGCAGAAGCAGGAGGATCACGCTCCAGTTCAAGCCTAGACTGATCTACACTTTGACTTCCAGTCCTGCTAGGGCTACAGCCCAGTGAGACTCTGCCTAGGCCACACACATAAAGAAATAAACAGCCAGACTTGGTGGCATATGCCTGCAGTCAAAGCACTTGGAAGGTAGAGATGGGGGGTCAGAAGGTCAAGGTCACCACTGACTATACAGTAACCTTGAACTGCACGAGACCCTGTCTCAGAAAACCATGTACAAATGAAAGGATGATAAACAGGCTGGCCTCCTGGTCCAGGTATCACTTCTGTTACAAAAGGAACTAAGGCAAGAAGAAGCAAATGTTTGAGGCCAGCCTCAACTATCTGAAACACTATCTTTAAAAGAAGCAAACAAAAAAGTTTAATAAAAGCCAGGAGGATTAGAAAGATGACTTGGTTAGTAAAACACTTCCTCCATACGTCCAAGGACCTGAATTCAGATCCCTAGCAACCATATAAAAAGCCAGTGTAGCCAGGCACATACCCTTAATCCTACCACTCTGGAGGTAGAACCAGGAGGATCTCTGTGAGTTCCAGGTCAGCTGCTCTACAGAGTGAGTTCCAAGCTAGCCAGGGCTACACAGACAGTCTTGAAAAGCAAACAAACAAATGAATGAACAAGACAGGGCCAGTGTATGTGTACTATCCCAGCCCTGAGGAGGAAGATAGAGGCGGATCCCTGAGCTTGCCTGACAGCCACTACAGTTAAATTAGCAAGTTCTAGGTTCAGCGAGACCCTAGCTCCAAAAAAAAAAATGCAGTGAACTGAAAGGGGAGAGGTATCTCAGGAGTTAAGAGTAATAAGAATGAAATCTTCTTCTTCTTCTTGCCGAAGACCCAGGCTTACTTCCCAAGACCCACACGGCAGCTCACAACCATCTGTAACTCTAGTTCCAAGAGATCTGACAGCTCTCTTTCTGGCACCATTGTGCACGAAGCACATCCATGGCATGCATACATGCATACAGATAAGACATTCATACACATAAAAAAAATAAAAATAAAAATAACCAATAGATAAATAAGTAAAAACTATGGTGAAGAGTAACTAAGGAAAATCTCAGTTGTCCTCTGGCTTTCGAGTGTATACACACACACACACACACACACACACAAAATAAAACAATAAAAGAAAAAGGCAATGGGTACTGGGCCCAGGGGCTTAAAATGCTTGTTGTGCAAACATGACAATCTGAGTTCAAATCCTCAACACTGAAATAAAAAAAGCCTGGCAGAGCAGTGCATCCTATAAATCCAGTGCCGTGGCAGTGGATAGAGACAGGCAGATCCTAGAGGCTCACCGCCTAACCAGTCTAGCTAAGTCAGTAAGTGCCAGGGTCAATGAGAGACACTGTCTCAAAAATTAAAATGGAGATGCTGGAGAGATGGCACAGTGGTTAACAGCACTTGTTCTTGCAGAAGACCCAAGTTTAATTCCCAGTACCTATATGGTGGCTCACAGACATCCGTAACTCCAGTTCCAAGGGATCCAATTCCTTTTCTCTGGCCTCCAGGGTACTGTGTGCATGTGATGCAGAGATATACAAACATACAAAACACCCACATAATGTATTTAAAAAAAAAAAAAAAAGAATGATAGAGTAAGGACCAAAGGTCAATCTCTCTGGCAAATGTCCATGAGCATGAGTGTACTATTCCCCCCCACACACACACTCACACACACACACACACACACACACATACACACACACACAGCTTTAGGTAGGATGCTTGTTAGCACATGTGACACCCTAGTTTTAACCCCCAATACTGCAATAAAAAAAATAACAGTATCTCTCATAGAAAATTTCCATTCATGCCTACTTTTTTGCCTCTGAAAAGGTTCAACCTCCTGGATTAGCACACTGGACTCAGCAGGACATGCCCCTCCTCCGACTGCTCCTTCCCACTCCAACAGCAACCAGTCCTCTTCTTCACCAACACCTCAAGCTTGTGCCCTCCGCCTGGACCACTCTTCTCCATTTTTATTATCTTTCTAAAGGAACCTCAGGGCTGCGCCTTCTGGAAGCCTGCCCTGACAAGCTCCCTGGGATAGGCAGCCCCTCTGTGCACCCCTCCCTATAGCTACCACCACCAGGGTGTCGAGTTCACAGGGTTCTATAATTAGATCACCTCCCTCTCTAAACTAGAGAAGCCTGTGTCTTATTGCCCTACCAGACGGAGCACATAGCAGGTGCTTAAGATTCAAATGCATACTACATATTTAAATGATAGACCAAATAAAAAGGATTCAGAGAGCTCCTCAACAGTTGCTCCCTGTGGGTGAAACACTCATAAGAATCAGGGATGTAAGAGGACACAGAAGATGGCTAAGATAGGAGATCAGGAAAAAGCAGACAAATCAAAGGAGTCAGAGAGATGAGACCTATAGAAGTAGGGTCATGAGGTCAGAGGAGATAAAAGGGAAGATCAGGAACTCAGAGAATAGCCAAGGGGGCAAGAGAGACACATAAAAGTTCAGAAGGGACACCAAGGTCTCACCACCGGGCAAGGGTGCCGGGCCGGGGTGGGGCATAGCTGTCATGCTGATGCAGCTGTAGAAAATCTCTGCCCGGACCCTGTGCCAACTCTGTGATCTCCTGGCCCCACCACCGTGCCTGCCGGTAGCTGCTGCATTTGAGAATCAGGGACCTGAACAGAAACAAAAAGTTGTACCACTAATCCCTCTCCTTCATGCCTACGCTCTTGCCCAGAGACCTCCCCTTTCGGCTGCTACCTTTGCTTGCTTCTCCCATTAGCTTCTAAGCTAGAATCCACAGACATAGCGAATCTGCTTTATTCCTAATTGCGTTCCCAGTGACCAATACTGTATGAGGAACTCATTATTGTTGAATGAACAGATAAGAGTTTAGTTTCCTTCCCTTCTCTCTCTTCCTCCCTTCCTCCTCTCATCTCTCCCTTCTTCCTTCCCCCCACCCTACCTCAAACAGGGTTTCTCTGTGTACAGCCCTGGCTGTCCTGGTATTAGCTCTGTAGACAAGGTTGGCCTTGAACTCACAGTGATCTGCCTGCCTCTGCCTCCTGAGCGCTGGGATTAAAGACATGCTCCACTACCATCTGGCCTCTTGTTTTTAAGACAGAGTTTCACTGTAGAGGTGAAGCTCTACACAGCCATTCCTCCTAGCCCAGCCTCCCAAAGGGCTGAGATTACAGATGTGCACGGCCCTGCTCTGCTTCTCTCCTTTAAGTTTTAGTGTGTGTGTGTGCGCGCGAGTGTGTGCGTGTGTGTGTGTGTGTGTGCGTGCGTGTGTGTGTGTGTGTGTGTGTGTGAATGTGTGAATATGTGTGCCTATGTGTAAGTGTGTGTGCGTGCATATGCACATGCTCAGGTGTAAATAAAGATGTCCACAGAATCCAGAAGAGGGCATCAGCCTCCCTGGAGCTGGAGTTACAGGTGGGTATAAGCTGTATGCATGTGTGCATGCAGGGAATGGAACTCAGGGCTTCTATGAGAGCGCTACTCACTCTTTTCTCTCCAGCATCTGCCCCCGTTTTTTCTAAACTGGGAGATCACCCCATCCCCATTTATTCCCAGTGCCAGTGCTATAAGCTTTCACTCTAGGAGTATCCTAAATATATGGATAGATTAATTCCCTTACTCAGAGCTCTGGCTGGGCCAGAGCACAGAGGATTGAAGAGCCTCCCTCTTCCCCCATGGTCTCTCCTGCTCAACTCCCCTCAGGACCACAGGCTACTCTCACAAGCAGGGAAGGCTCACCTGTGGGAGGTGTCGATCCTCACCCCATACCGAGCCTCTGTGCTCCTTTTCCCCACCTGGACCTCAAAGCCAGGGTCAAAAAGCTGAACAAATGAGATGGCGCCGGTCTCCGGGCGCATGTACAGCAGGAAGGAGTCCTTCACCACCAGCCATCTGGAGCGGAAGGGCCGTGTGGTATCATCCAGGTCCTCCATCTCTCCCTCTCCCTGCCCACTGATCCCTGCTTTAGCTATAACCCTTGCTCACCTCTTGGACCATCGATAACAAACTTGGTCTCGGCCACAGCAGGTGAACCCAGGAACTCGATGACCGCCTGAGCGCTTCCGGATCACTCCTTCCCTACAGGGACAACCAGGATAGATGGGGACCCTAGGCACACTGTACCACGTTTTATTTTCAAGCAGGAAGATAGGGACTGATGCCTGCTGAAGGCTGGGTGAGGGGTTCCCACACTCACAGTCCTTTGGAGCCAAGGTCTGGGATGAAGGAAAGTTGACTGACTTCCAGAAATTCTGTCTGCAGAAGAAGAAATAAGCTCAGGAGGAGACTTGGCTTTCAGCCTCCCCGGCCCAACTAACTCTGCCCCTTTGTCCCCTGGGGATCTGATGATCCTCATCTAGTTCAAAAAACACAAGCGTCCTAGAGCATGGTGGCACACATTTAATAACAGCACTTGGTGTCTCGAAAAACAAACAAACAAACAAAAAACAAAAACAAAATAATAATAATAACAATAATAATAAATAACAGCACTTGGGAGCAGAGGCAGGTAGATCTCTGTCAGTTCAAAGCTAGCCTGGTCTATACAGTAAGTTCAAGGCCAGCCAGGGCTTTACAGTAAGACCCTGTTTTGTTATTAAGAAAAAAAGGGGGGGGTAGGGAATAGGGAGTTTTTAGGAGGGAAAACCAGGAAAGGGAAGAACATTTGAAATGTAAATTTTAAAAATCTAATAAAAAAAATTTTAAAAAGGAGAAAAAAAAAAAGGAGGGAGTGAGAAGAAGGACCCACCAGGCACCCAGGGCCTTACCATGGCGTGGTAATTGCGATAGAAAGACATGGTCAGGAGGCGGTTGAGGTAATTTTCTAGGTATTTCTGAAGGGAGATAGGAAAGAAACAGCTGTAGCCAGAACCCTCTGCATACTGCACACATTGCTACAGGACCTGCTACACACCTGCTTGCTGGCCGTGTGTCTGGCGGAACCCTCAGAACCTCCTCGGGGTAGGGACGGAATATCCTCATTGGCCCCCTCTCGTGCTGGAGAATGGGCCACAGCAAAGCTATAGAGGAGAAGAGAGAAGGCTCAGGAAAGAGCTGGCGGGCTGGAGACAGGGCCTTGGCGGGAGAAACGCTACCAGAAGAAAGGGTCTCTATCCTAGGAATGGAGACAACTGGGGGGGGGGGGGTTGCTAAGGACATTCTGGGCATCCAGCCTGGCTGAAATACTGGCACGGTACTATGGAGAAGGAGATCCAAGAAGGGGAAGTTTCCTGGGAACCAGGGACAAGGGAGGGGGCACGGTACAGAGCTGGGGAAGGAAAAAAAATGCCTAAGGTGCAAGAGACAGGCAGACGTGAGTGAGGCTGCCACAGGATGAGAAGTGTGTGCCTTTCATGGGAAGCAATCTAATTCCACTCACCGAGCCAGAGGGAGCAGACTCATCAAGACTTTGTGTCTCTGGAGGTCCCGATGTAGCTCCTGAAAGTGTCGGAATTTCTTCTTGGTCGTCCAGGTAAAGTCTCCATGAGTCAAGCGAACGGAATATAGAGTACAGGTTCCCACCTAGGGGTATGGAAATCTGCAGTCTGTCTTCTGGCCCAACCCAGCCCTCCACTTGGGCCAGGACTCCCTCTCCCGCCTTCCCTGGTAGCAGCTGGTGGCTGACCTTGGATCCGCTAGTGTATCTTTCCGTGCCAACCACCTGGGCTATAACAGGGACCCCAGGGGCAAACACCAAGGGGTGGGCTTTCAGAGGTTGAAGGTCATAGATGTCCAGAAAGGGATGCATTCGATCAGCTGGGAGGGAGGAAAAAAAAAAGACCCAGGATGTAAAGATCTCAGGAGGCCTCAGATCCCTAACCTCCCCTGTCTGGGAGTCATCTCCCTGTGTACCTGGATCCTCTCCTTCCTTCAGAGTGTCAACCTCATCTGGCTCCATGTGCAACTGGCTGGAGTTCAGATAGTCCCCATAGGGAAAGAGGTTCTTCTGGGTTACAGTCATCCTAGGAATATGAGGAAGCCTCAGGAAGGGACTCGCCCTACAGAAACACCCTTTTCCCCATCCTAACGCCCCCGATCGGTCCTCTCCCGTCTTACTCAATGACTCTCAACTTCTAAGGTTGCAGACCGACGCCCCTCTAACACCCACCTCTGCAACCTCGGTTCCCTCCCTCAGCCTTCAACCGGGGCCTCTCAGCCCCGCCTCTCATTCCGTATCCAAGGTCCAAAAAAAGCACCTAGCCAAGGTGGGATGGTCTCGAACTGAGGCGAGGTTAAGTCCAAGGGAGAAGCCCAGGTGACAGCGGGCTCGAAGTCAGGCCACACTGGCTGGAAGCGAGGGTCTTGGCAGGAATGAGGAAGTTACTACGCGCTCCCCGCCCAGGAGAGAAATCCCGAAATCTGGACGATCGGCTGAGTCAGAAGGCCGGAGCAGCTCCAGCCCGAAAGCATCCCCGCCTGGTTCCCGGGGCTCCGGACCTCAGCCACGCCACGTCCAGCGCCCCGCACCATGGATGCGGGGCCCCGACGCCCGCGCGGGTTCGAAAGCACAGGGAGCAGAACTCAGCCAGGAGCCTACACCCCAGTGGGCCGGGGCGGGGCCGGGGTTCAGAGCCTGCCCTCGGGGGGGCGGGAAGGCCCCCAGGGCTCACCTCCTCGGCTGTCGCGTCAGCTGGGTTCCACCCCCGCCGTCCTCTGCCCGCCCTGCGTTGGAGACGCCTGGGCCGCCCACTCCCGGGGCCGCCCACTCCCCAGGGTTGTGCTCTTCCTCCGGCTGCCCTCGGGGCACCTGGCTGGCTAAGTCCAGCACCCCCCGGTGTGCGATCCACGCAGCGCACATTCCTCTACTGCGCGCGCGCGGCCACTGGGTAGTCCGGTCCACAGCACTGCCTGGAATCAGGGCGGAACGGGCCTGGGTTGCAAGGACCTGCAGATGTCCCTTTGGTGGGCCCGGTACACACAGCCTTTGTTGATAGGAGGTAATAAGAGCGTAAAAAGCCGAGTGACTGCAAGTTTGTTCTGTATGAGAAATCACGTTCTTCATTGACGGAACGTTTATTTCGCAGGAGCGATTAACCAGACACTGAGCTACAATAATAGCTTGGAACCTGGAACCTAATCGCCTGTAAGTTTCAGACTGGAAAAAAACTTTTTCCCCCCAGATCCTAAAGGCTGTCCTTTTTTTTTTTTTTTTTTCTTTCAAATTTCCGCTGAATCATCATTTGAATTGTTTTAGGTTTTGTCCACTGGAAATGAACCTCCAATAAACATTTATGTGCCAGTCATTTTTGTGTACTTATTTTAATTTCTCTTCTGTAAACAACTAGAGTGGAACTACTGGGTCATATAAGTGTATGTTTAACTTACAGGATGCTGTCAAGACCTGGGCTTGGCAGTTTGTAGCTCATCAGCACAGAGAATTGGCAAGACTATTGTAGAGCTTGGGGATTGAGGTCGGCTGAGGCTGCAGAGGAAAACACTGCTGGAAAAACAAAACCCAGGGCTGGAGAGGTGACTCTGTGCATAAGAGCACTCACTGAGGACCTGAGTCTGGGTCCTAGCACCCACCTGGCTGCTCACAAGAGTAACTCCAGTTCCAGGGGATCTGATGTCCTCTTCTTGCTTCCGTGGGCACTGCACACACAAACCATTCATACACACAAAATCAAAATAGAGAAAAAAATTAAAAATAAAAAACTTTCTAAAATGGTCCTATTTTACATTTCTAAAAACCATGTATGGTACTCCTGTTATAGCTGCTCCATAGCACGGTGCACATTCAATTCCATAGATCCTTCCTGTTATCCACCTGAGGTTTATTACTGCAATCTTAATTGTACATCTCTGAATATTAATGATGTTAATTGTATTTCATATTGTCTTAGGATTTTACTGCTGTGAACAGACACCACAAAAGGCAACTCTCATAAGGACAACATTTAATTGGGGCTGGCTTACATACAGGTTCAGAGGTTCAGTCCAGTATCATCAAGATGGGAGCATGGCAGCATCCAGGCAGGCATGTGCAGGAGAAGCTGAGAGTTCTGCATCTTCATCTGCATCTTCTCTAGGAGAATGCTGGCTTCCAGGCAGCTAGGATGAGGGTCTTATAGCCCATGCACATAGTGACACACCTACTCCAATAGAGCCTTCTAATAGTGCTGCACCTTGGGCTGAGGCTATACAAACTATTACACATATGCTTAAGTATGTTGATAAAGTATCTGCTCATCTTTTCCTAATTAAAAATCTCAATACATATGTGCATATCTACATATTAGATAGGGTACCTCTATGTCAGTGGTTTTCAACCTGGAGGTTGAAGGACCCTTTTATAAGGGTCACACAGCAGATATCCTGTATATCATATATATATATATATATATGTGCATATATATATATATGTATATCCTGTATACATACATACATATGTGTATATATATATATGTTTTTCGAGACAGGGTTTCTCTGTATAGCCCTGGCTGTCCTAGAACTCACTCTGTAGACCAGGTGGGCCTCGAACTCAGAAATTTGCCTGCCTCTGTCTCCCAAGTGATGGGATTATAGGCGAGTGCCACCATTGCCGGCTTTGTGTGTGTGTGTGTGTGCATATCAGAGCTTTACATTACAATTCAACACAGTCTTTCTTCTTCAGATCAGCGTCTCTGGACAGCAGAGTTGTGAATACTTGTATTCTCAGTTTAGACCGCTAAAGATCATTGAGTCTGAGGCCAGCCTGGGCTACAAAGTGAGGTCCTATCTTTAAAACAAATAAGAAACAAAACCCCTCTCTGGAAACATCCTCAAAGGCTTGCCCAAAGTGTGCTCATTCATGCCTTAGATGTTTTGTTGCTGCTGCTGCTGTTTAGAGGCTGGTCTACAGCTTGGCCTGTAGATCAAGCCTGCCTGGAATTCAGAGATCCACTAGCCATTGTCTCCTGAGTGTTGGGATTAAAGTTGAATGCCACCACAGCAAGCTCAGGTTAAGTTTTTTTTTTTTTTTCATTTTACCTGTATGTGTGTATGTTATGAATGTATGTGTATACACCATGTGCATGCAGGAACCCAAGGAGGTCAGAGGAGGGCATCAGTCAGTTGCTCTGGAATTATGGGGGATTAAGAACTGCTCTGAGCGGGGCATTGGTGGCGCATGTCTTTAATCCCAGCACTTGGGAGGCAGAGGCAGGTGGATTTCTGAGTTCGAGGCCAGCCTGGTCTACAAAGTAAGTTCCAAGACAGCCAGGGCTGTACAGAAAAACCCTGTCTCGAAAAACCAAAAACCAAACCAAACCAAACCAAACAAAACAAAAAACTGCTCTGAGTGCTAGAATCCGAACCTAGGCCTGCTGCAGGAACAGGAAGTACTTCTAACTGCCGAACCCATCTCTTCAGCCCTGCTCAGGGTGGTTTCTAATCTAATCAAGTTGGCAATCAAATTATCCATCACTGCTCTAAACCCAGTTCTGAGCAAATCATAATGAGGAGTATTTGGGGGTGGGAGGGTAGGCAGGGAAAAGGTAGAAGGGATGGACCAGCTTTTCCTGTATTTTGTATTATATGTTACTTCAAAACATAGCAAATAAATATCTTATCAATATAGTTTAACCTAAAGAAAGTAAAAAAAAAAAAAACCAAAAACAAGAACAACTAACCATCACACTGTGGAATGCTCAGGATAATGAAAGTCCACAGAGAAACAGGAAGTAGATTAGTGCCTGTCAGGGCTAGGGAGAAGGAGGATTGGGGAATGATTTCTAATGAGTACAAGGGTTTCTTGAGGGTAATGGAAAAGCTAAAATTAGTGGTGATGGTTATATAACTGTGTGAATATAGCAAAAACCACCATGGAATTCTGTCTTAAAAGGGTGAATTTTATGTATGCTCTGAATTACATTGTAATAAACTATAAACCATATAAAGTGTTACTATAGATAAACCATTATGCTGAAAGAAAAGCAAACATAAAAGAGTAATGGAGTATGATTACATTTATACCAAGTTCTGAAACAGACAAGAACAACTGATAGTAACGGAAATAAGACTGGTAGTCGCCTAAGGCAGGGCATGGGGAAGAGATTGCCTAAAAAGGGCTTTTTATATGGGACATTTCTAGAATAATGAAATGTTCCAGGGCTGGGGAGATGACGCAATAGATAAAGTGCTTGGAGCACAAGCATGAGGACCTGAGTTCAGAGCCCAAGTAGCCACACAAAAGCCAGGCGTGAGGCTCGGGGGAGAGGTGTCAGTGAGTGCATGCATGCATACCAAGGCATGGTGGCAGGCCACCCCAGCGCTTTGGGGGCTAGAGGCAGGAGGATCTCTGGAGCTCTAAGTTCAGTAAAGAAACCCTTCTCCCCCAAAATAAGATGGAGGGGGGATGCCTGTTACAAAGCCTGGAGGGGGGACAGTGAGAGGGCTCAGAGGGTAAAGACACTTGTTACAAAGCCCGACTGCCTGAGTTTAATTATTGGGCTCCTCAGGGTGTAGAAGAGAACTGACTCCAGCAAGCTGGCTTCTGACATTCACACTAGCCTATATGGTGGCACACTCACAGGCCCCTCCCCCTTAAAATGTGCACACAGAATAAAGTGCAATTTAGAAATAAGATGAAGAATGATAGAGGAAGTTACCTGATGTTAACTTCTGGCCTTTGCATGCACATGCATGCACACCCACATGAACACACACACACACACACACACACACACACACACACAGAAGATTTAATTACAAAACTCAGTGAAACTGTCTGGTAAGATATAGGTGTTCAAGATATACATACTTAGTGTCTTAGTTCTGTTTATGTTGATATATTAAAGACCATGACCAAAAAAAAAGCAGCTTGGGCTGGCATGGCAACACACAGCTTTCATCCCAGCAATCAAGGGACAGAGACAGGCCAGCCTGGTCCACATTGTGAATTCCACCACAGCCAGGGCTCCATAGATAGACCTTGTCTCAAAACAAAAAGAAACCTTTCTTTGGCTTACACATCCTAGAATGTAGTCCATCCATGGAAGCCAAGGCAAAAGTCACGGAGGAACACTACTTCCTGGCTGGCTCCTCTGCTTTCCTCAGATCCCAGGACCACTTGCCCAGGCCTTGCCACATCAATCACCCACCAAGAAAATGCTCCTGCAGGCTTGCCTATAGGCCAATCTGAGGGAGAGCATTTTCTCAGTCAAGGTTCCCTCTTCCCAGTTGTGTCATGATGA
>JADRCD010238607.1:0-33786 GCA_019843815.1 Montemys delectorum
GGTAGGTGGGTAGGTAGGTGGGTAGGTAGATATTCATTGCTGTGTGACAGACTTTCCTGGGGAAATGCAGCATATATACATCTATTTACCCCAGATAGGAAACTTATGACAGACCAAAGTAACAATTAACCAAGTCCAGGTTGAACCAATAACTTTCTAGCAAGAGTATGGCAAGGGGTTACCTAGCGAGACCAAACGGCAGCTGCACCGATGAAAAGCTCACCTTGACAGAGGGAGCTGCATCCCCAGAGCTCTTTTCATGATGTGCAGGCAGCTCAACAAGACATTTCTCTATAGCTCAGCTGTCGAGAGTCTCTTCCCCAGCATGCATGCCTTTTAGGAAGCTAGAGGAGAGGACTTTGAATCAGGAAGACTTAGTTGTTCCAGCTGTGTGATGTTCTATGCTCCTGGGTCTTAAGATCTTAAGATCTCCCTCTTGGAAGGAATATTTCAACTAGAAGCAAACTAGTAAATGACACGCCTAAACACACACACACACACACACACACACAGAGAGAGAGAGAGAGAGAGAGAGAGAGAGAGAGAGAGAGAGAGAGAATATACACATATACACGCAGACACTCATAAGCCCCAGCAAGAAAGAATCCCAATAACAAATACAGCAAGCAAAGCAGCCTCCAGCCTGCAGCCCAGCCTGCAGACCTTGAGTCTCACAAGCTCTGTCTCCCTCTGTGTATTTTCTTCTCGTACGTGTCCACTCCCTCTGCTCTGCTTCTCTGGAGCACGTGGCTAGCACGCCCGTCCTTTCAACTGAGCTGAGCTTGCCCATCCATCCTGCTTCTTCTCACTCACCAACTTGTTCTCTCTTGGGCCTTGGTGCCTCTGCCACCTGCTGTCTTCGTTCTGGTGCCTCCAAGACTTTCTGGTAAGGAAATTTCAGGATTCACTAGATCTGGATCTCCGGAATGCATGTGCAGTGTAGAAACTTCCTATCCATTGGATGAAAATAGAAACTTTGGGGATTTTAGTGTGTTTTTTGTTTTGTTTCTGTTTGTTTGTTTGTTTTGTTTTTCTTTTTGCTTTGTTTTGTTTTTGAGACAGGGTTTCTCTTTGTACCCCTGGCTGTCCTGGAACTTGCTCTGTAGACTAGGCTGATCCACCTCCCTCTGCCTTCACAAATAGAAGACATATGCCATCACCGTCCAGTGTTTTTTATTTTTAATAAAAGACCTCATGTCTAGGCTGTCTTTGTACTTCTGATCTTCCTGTTTCCTCTACCGCCTGATTACTATTACAAGTATGAACCATTCATGCCTGGATATAGGCATGTACCATTATGTAGTACTGAGGATGAAACCCAGGGCCTTGTACATGCTAGGCAAACACTCTACCAACTGAGCCACATCCCCAACCTAAAGATGGAGACCTTCTGCCTGAGATGTATGAACTAAAAGAGACACTTTCAAGGCTCTCTACTGCACAGAGATTAAGAGGGTATTTTCTCAGAATAAACTGGCCCATCTTTGAGGACTAAGAGCCTCAGCCACGTCCACGACCTGCAGTGCCCTACCCAGGAAGCTAAGGACCACGAAAGTCCCACCCACTGGTTCCTATTGTGATCCTCTGACCCTCTAGGGAAGTAGGCTCTGTATACCTTATAAGGACCATGGAGTCAGTTCTCCTGGTCATCCAGTCAGTCAATGGAAAAGCTAATATACCCACCTGCCATCTCTAATACTGCTTTCATAAAAGTGTGATTTCTTAATAGAAAAGTAAAATTGAACTTATGCCCCTTCCTTCAGTCAGCTTGAGTTGTCTTGTAGCCAGGCTGCACTCCAAATTTTAAAACCATTTTTGGATTGATTGGGAGCATAACAGCTTTTAGGGAGTGTGTTCTGCCATGCCAAGCCTTTAACTCCCAGCAGAAGGAGACCATGAGGCTGGAATGAAAGCTTGATGATATCTATTATCATATTGTCCCCCACCATCCCTTTATGAAATATGGATGGAGGCCCAGAAATCTTAATTGCTTGTTCCAGATGGGGAAAAAAATAATAATTTTCTCTGTCTGCCTTTCTAATATTCGAATAAAGTTTATGGGGAACTCAGAGTTTATTTCATTCTGGTTGTTATGGGAAAACAAAAACTTTGGACTGAGGCCCAAATCTTTGGAAGCAGTCTACCATGAAGTATACAGACAACCCTGGGATGTTGTTCATCCTTCTGAGTCCTAGGAAGAACATTCTTCAGGTCTGTTCTCCAGACAGATCTAGGGGCCTTCTGAGCCTGCTAATCAACCAGCTGCTAGCCTCACAGATGCCCTTTGGGGGGTTCAGCCAGGGGCAAAAAGCTGTTCTGGGGAGCTGGGGGCTCAGATGTAGCCCAGTCTTGGTAACACCTTCCCAGTTGGAGTGTTTACAAGGCCCAGATGCAGCTCCTGGCTCAAACACTATTGGCTCCAAAATCTTGGACAATTCATTTACTATCTTGGCGTTTCCTTATCTGCGTTTTCCACATTGGTAAGGTAGGGCTGATAACGCTGTGCCAAAGTCTACCATAAAAAATATGAAACAGGCTTTAAAAAGAGTCTAAAGCTGTGAGGTAAAGTGCTTCACCCAGAGTCACACTGAGAAGCCAAACAGGTCACCATGTCAAACTGCTCCCCATACCCATTCCAGGCTGCTGCAGGAGCATGGTTGGCACCAGCCTAGGCCTCCATGTCCCAGAGGAAGCTCATATGGTGAGCCAGAGAAGGAGGGAATACAAGTAAGCAAGGGAAGTCTCCAGCCTCTGCCCCAGCCGTGGCTGCTCCCTGGTCTGTACCTGGTATACCTTATAAAGTCACAAAGTTCCCTTCTCCAGAGTCCGAGCCATTGTTTCTAGGAAGGGCAGGATGAGCTAACGCTGGCCAAGCCTCTCTGATTCACTTTCCAGATTACTAGGAATCTCTCCCAGTGTCTGGCATCATTTACCTGACAGACTCCAAGAGAAAGAAGACTTGAGGGAAGGGAAAGCAGTTCTGGGCTTGGAGATGCCTCAGTTGATAAAGTGCTTGTCTTGAAAGCACGAGGACCTGTGTTCAATCTCCAAAATCCGTGTCAAACAAGTTGAGTGTGGCAATTTCGTCCTTGTAGTTCCCAGGGTTTGACGGCCAGTCTAATCCTCTCAGCAATTTCTGGGCCAATGAAAGATCCCATTTCAGAAAACTAGCTGGACAGCATCTGAGGGACAGTACCTGATGCTGACCTCTTCCACACACAGGCACACATGTCTACACATGTGCACATGAATACACAGAAGGGATAGTCAGAGTGAGTCTATACAACTGTGTCCACGAGAATCCCACCTCAACCTTTCCAATCCAACCCTAGAATACACAAATACACACACACACACACACACACACACACACACACACGTATGTTGGAGATTGGTTCTAATGCTTTGATTCAATCAAGAATCTGCATGTCCAAACACTAAAGGTCTTTGCTTCCAGTTGGTTTTTGATCAATCAATATAAAGATGGCAATAGCCAATGGTTGGGCACTGGGCAGGACCCTTAGAGTTGTGTGGGCTAGGATACAGAGATGAAGGAAGGGCAGGATCACCATGACTCAGGGTAGAAGGATGGAATATAGGAGCAGCAAGAGATAAAGTCATGTGAGGCTTCTGGGAAGTGGCTGGTGGTAGCCACTTCTGATTGGGCCTGAGGTAGCAGGGGAAGGTTTAGGACTGCCTAGCCTTTGAGGTAGCCAAAGCATTTAAAAAATAAGCTAATATGTGTGTGTGTGTCTTTCATTTGATGATCCAAAGATAGCTCCTGGTCGGGTAGGCATGTGCTATCTACTGGGAGCACAAAGTGGTGTAGCCAAAACTCACCACTACATACATACATACATACATATATACATACATACACACACACACACAGAGAGAGAGAGAGAGAGAGAGAGAGAGAGAGAGAGAGAGAAAGAGAGATCAACTGTTTTCCCTGAGCTTGGTATACAGTCCTTGTACAAGAATAGGAGAGGCATCATTACACGGAACAGCAGTGAAACATATTCCTTAACAGACATTTAGATTTTGAAGGGGACACTTGCAGGTTGTCTGAGAAACTTGTCTGGCTATCCATGTCATCCTGACTTTTTTTTTTTTTTTTACAAAATAAGTATATTAAAGATTAAAAATTCAAAAGCAAATATACATATACTACTGAAATAATTATATTGTGGTTTATTTATAAATGAGAGCAAAACAACAGTGAGCAGTATTTCAAAAGCTGAGAAAAGGCAACATTAACAGGACTATATACATTGGAGAAGGGGGCAGCGGCTTGGAAAAGCCAGACAAAACCAAAACCAATCAAACAAAACCGAGACTAAATACCTGGCCTTTATTTCTCCCTGATCAAAGATTTTGGGTATGATCATATAAAGATGAAGAATCAAGTTTTACAATCTAAAAATTTTTACTTCTTAAAACTATATTAATACTTTAGTAAACTATACAAAAAAGATAAGAAGACAAACATGTACATTTATAGAACTGCGTATCAGTCAGGCCAGATCCTGCAGAGGGAATTCCCAGCATGACCTCATTCACCTGTGAGGACACAGAGCAATCCTCGTTTGGACATACACCATCTTCTCCTGCATGAGCCGCTCTTCACCCCTTGATGGCTTCCTTCTACGCGTGTGTATGTCTAGTTGTCTGCTTCTCAGAGCAGACATTTACCTTCCTCATCCACCAGCTATTGGAGGAGGGCTGGGGCCACAAAGGTGACTGATCCTACCCATTCTTCATGGTGGGGTTTCCTGGTGGCCCTCTTCCATCATCGTATCTGGAATCAGAGGAGCTCCTGTAGCCTCTTCTTTTCTTTATATCTTGCTGAAGCAGAGTTTTGAAAAAGAAAACCACAAATTCTGCTATTCCCCAGAAGAAATCTGTTATGAAAGACAATCTCCATGGGGACTGTTTCCGGCTGTCCAACACTTGACCATTCGAGATGTAAACCATCTTCCCTCCAGGTGCCTGCTTCCTAAGCGACAGAGAAGACCGGACACCCTGTTGTGGCTGTACCTAGCCCCCCACCCCGCCCTTTATGTCACAGGCCACTAATAGACCGAAGACAGGCTAGAGGTGGGTAGAGCCCATTGGCTGCTGGGAGACAACCACTGACTGGATGTCCAGCTCAGTCACACAAGTAACTTCCACTGGCGTCCATCCCGACTTATTTTGATAAGGAGTCATCAAACTTATACCATTGACAGGTTCCCAATGACTCTTTATGGACTCAGTGCATATGCTCATCATACTGGCTTCAACCCCAAGACTCAGTAAGCAACTTGGGGCAACACTTAAAGCAAAATGGTAGAAACAGGAAGGGGGGTTGCATGCCAGAGATCAGGAATGGGGAAGCAGGGGTGGAGGAAGGACGTAAAGGGGAAGGAGAGGTAGAGGAGGGGATAGGAAAGGAGGGGGAGAAGGAGGGGAAGGAAGAAGGAGGGGAGATGAAGGAAAGAGAGGATGGAAGAGTGAGGGAGGGGGTGAAAGAGGGGAAGGAGGCAGGAAGAAGAAGATGACAGAGGTGCACCAGGGATGCTCAGGAGTGGACGCTTCTGGGGAGACCACAAGAAGGATAAAGGCCTCACACCTATAGACCATCAAAGAAAAAAATAGGGGTTCTATAGACCTGCCTTGACACATGATCACCAGTGTGGCTCTTCCCCAGGTACTAGTGTAAGCAGTGACACAAGATGGCGGTATTAACAAGAGGAAGCATGGAGCCATGGGAACTTCGTGTACTTTCCATTCAGTTTTTGTAACTGACGAGTGTCTAGATCAGAGAACCCAGCAATCTATTTTAGAGTGTTCTGGCAAGCGGAGTCTCCCAACATTTCAGAACATGGAAATGCTTTAGCGGCCCAGCTAAGTGACTCTGACCTGCCCTCCTCTGAGGCTTGGCAAAGCAGCCTGCCCTGACGCTTGTGAAAATCCATAGACAAACTCTGCTCTGACACCAGGAAAATCCACTCCTTAGAATGCTTTCCATTCCAGAGCAAACTCGATCCTGTCTTCCCATCTCCTTCTGGGAGCTGTCAGAGCGGGTGGTCTATCTTCCCCTCTGTGCTCTTGTGGAGGAGCAGAAGGCACACTAAAAGTTTAATGGACTTCATACCAAGTCCCAGACCCCAGTGTTCCCAAATCCATTCTTCAGCTTTTCTAAAAAAAAAAAAAAAAAAAGCACCCTCTGAGACATAGCAGAAGCGCCTGCGGGGCAGAGGCCTGGAATACACTCTGCTGACATTCCAACAGCCTCCCAACAAGTTCACAGACAAGTGTGCAGCCAGCATCAATGCCAGGGCACAGGCAACAAGCAACACGTTCAGGACTTGGGTTACACTCTACCCTCTCTTTCTCATGAAACTACCTGAAAACTGAGCACATACATTCCTGCACCCTCTCCCCTCCATAGGGACACCAGGCACATGTTTGTCAGCCATTAGAAGAGCCCTTAATCTCTAGAGACATCCACAGGTTATATCACCCATAGATCGCACTATCTCAAAACATAAAGATCATGAGTAGCCCATTTTTCAGACAGGGAAGTTGAGATTGTAGATAGTAAGTAGCTCTATACTTTCATAGCAAGCCAAGAAGACATGCTTAAGGGTTCACTTCAAGCTTTGTACCAACCGTAGCCAGTGTGATAGGTTCCCATCAATGGCTGGGTCTTCTGAGAGCCACTGTGCAGGGAAGTCCATCTAAAGGGTAGAGAAAGAGTTTTTGTGGCAAGATGGGAGACAAGGGAATTCCGCAAAGACCCTGTCTCAAACAAGGCGGAAGGAGGGGACCAACCCCCAAGTGTGCCCTCCAACCTCCACATGTTCAAATGTCTGTATGCACACAAACGAACACGCATTCTGACCACCTCCCCACCATAGGATTTAATAAGTAAAGCGATAGATGTGCCATGGAGGAGGCAGAGGACGGTCCTTCAGGGCCAGGCAGATCCAACCTTCCCCAGATTATCAGATAACTGTGCTGGGAGGCCACTGCTTGCCTGCTCTCTGCCTCTTGGTGGAGTGCTCTCCTCTCTCCGTTTTGAAATCTGAGATAGTGATAGAGCATGGTTGCCAGGAGCCCTACAAGGTTATGGCACCATGAGAATGGTTGTGGAATAGCGGGCTTGGGAGGCGTTTGGTGGCGTGTGAGTAGCCTCCAAGATGGGCAAGACGGGCTTCCTAGAGCAGGTAGGAAGAGTGTCTTAAAACAACAGAAGTGGCTTTTCTTGCCATGCCCGAGGCTGAAGTGCCAGGATGTCAGTGGGGTTAGCTCCCGTTGGAGGTTCCAGGGGGATTCTCATGGTTGCCATACCCACCTGCATCTTTACTTTCTATCCCCTTCCTCATGTGTCCTTCTTCTTTGGTGTCTGTCCTTTGTAGGTGTGCACGTGTGTATAGGCATGCATGTACACAAGCCAGACATCAATGTCACCATCTTTTCTCTCTTCCCCATGTTAGTTATTTATCTATTTACTTTCAAGATAGGGTCTCTTACTGAATGAACCCAGAGCTCGTTGATGGGCTAAGACTGGCTGCCCACTGAACTGTGGAGATTGGCCTGTCTCTGCTCATTTCCTTAGCTCTGGCACTACAGATGCACCCTGTCATACTGGCTTTTACCTGGTGCTGGGGATCCAAACTTGGGTCCTCATGCCTTCACAGCAAGCACCTTATCTCCTGAGCCATCTTCCCAAGCCCCTCAGTTTGGGCTTCTTATCAGAGTATCACCCTGACCCAGCATGACCTCCTCTTAGCTTGGTTGAGTCTGAGCAGACCCCATTTCCAAATGAGGCTTCAATGAGCACTTCAGAGGTTTAAAAGGCATGAAAAAGGGGACACAGTTCAGCTTCTAAGAGGAGATGACCAAAGCATCGTGGTAGGGACATTTCAGGCTGAAGGTCCCTGTGAGCAGATCTGGAAAGGCAGAGTCCAGAGTGGCTGGAATAGAGTGACACGGGGGGTGGGGGGGGGGGGGGGGGGGAGAAAAGACAGTAAGTGTTTGTATACCCCACTGGGGACGGTTGCTCCAGGACCCAAGCGTGCGCATGTCTCACTGTAGACCGCTGCTCTAATAACCAAATGTCTGCAAACCCTACTAGCAATTGCTTCTCCTGTATCCAGGTATGTACACAACATACTGGAAACGGTTACTAAAGTGCCCCCCCCCCCCAGAGATGAAGAGAAGAGGCTTCATGAACAGCCCACTCAGAAGCACTTCAGTGAGGGGTGGATCCTCAGATCGGCTTGATCATAAGAGGGTAGTGTGGATCCGAAATGTCACCAAAGGCCCACAAAGACTTGAAAGGAGGTGAAAGAGACTTGGAGTAGTGGGTGGGGCCTCTGAGAAGGAAGCTGGATTACCAAGTGCTTGCCCTTGAAGGAGACTTCTGGCTGTTCTCTTTTGTCCTTTGTTTTCTATGGCTGCCACAATGCGGGTAGCAAAAGGGTCCATTTCATGCTCCCAGCACAGCAGCCAGCCTCACCACAGGCCCCAGAGCAGCAGGACTGATCAGTACGGACTGAGAGCTCAGAGCCAAAATAATTTTTTTTTTTAATGAGGTTGATTCCATGCATTTTGTCACAGAGATGGAAGTCGATCCACACGTGACAGGAGAAGAGAGTCACCCATTGTGAGAGGCCCACAGGCCGTTCAGTTGCAGCCCAGAACTTCCTTCTCCATCCCAGTTCCCACTGCCTGTGGCTCTGTGAGCAGGGCTGGAACAGGGTGTGGCTAGGAGATGAGCTAGGTCTGGGCACCCCTGGAAGCAGATGGTGAGATCCAGTCAAGGGCACATGAGGGAGGGGCTTGAGAGAGTGGCCTCTGTTGTGCTTGCCTGGGCTTAGCCTGGCAAGGACCCCCCCTGCTAAATCAGGACAAGCTTCCAAGAGGGTTCATCCTCCCCTCCAGCCTCTCACAGCACCCCAGGATTGTCTTAAAGTGGACAGGTCAGTTCTGGAGGGGGGCACCTCAAAAGGCTCAGGCAGATGCTCCCAGCCACTGAGGGTGCCACCTGTTAACCCTGCAGAGAGAAGCCCCAACCCCTCACTGTGTCTGCTAGCGATGCTAACCTGCCAGCCCCACTTCTCCAGTAGATGATGAACAGGAGGCTGAGAATCCTTCTGCAAAGCAAACCTTTTGCCACATCCCACACGCCCTGTTTCTTTTCATCAGTGTTGGACTTTCAAAGTCTTGTTAAAATTGCTTCTAATATGTTAAGGCTTACTTGCTGCAATCCACAGACGTTCCGGTTCCCTCGATTTCAGAACTCGGGGTCTACTCCCCTAGTTCACCCTTCCAATGATAGCTGAGGGTAGATTTTGTTGGCTAACCAGAAAAATTAAATCAGCCAAACATGCTTTACCCTGAGCATTCTGGGAAAAACAAAACAAAACAAACAAAAAAAACCAACTTGGGTGCTCTATGAAAGAGCAGGAACTGTGTGGACTTTGTGGATCACTCAGGCCCAACCTAGCAGTCTTTGCTTCCCAGCTCTGTGACCATGGAAAACCCTTCAGTAATTTAAAGCTCTAAATGGTCCCACCAACAAGATGTGGAAGCAAACATGTATGCCCAAAGCAGAGATGTGAGTGTATAATCCCTCGGGGATCAGTTCCACTGAAAGGGCAGAGTTTTCTAATAATGATTACTGATGAAGATGGGATGCTTTCTGTGTGTCACACATTGCCACCTGCCATATACATGTACACACATGCATGCACATGCACACATACACAGGCACAAACACTTGTATATATATATACATGTATATATATATACACACACACATATATGTGCTTACAAACACACACACACACACACACACACACACACACACACACACACACGATTCTCCCAACTTTGCAGTGGGAAAAATACTTAATTTACATTCCAATTAACACATTGGATTTAATTCCATATTTAATTTGCATTTGCCTCATTTTATAGACCAGGAACACGAACAGGTGAAGGCACCGGCCCACGGTGTGTAAGCCATTGAGGGCTAACTAGCAGACCTAGGGTTTGAACCATGAACTCTCTGCTTAGAGCCACTGTGTTCCATTCCCTCTGGACAAGTCAAAGTAATTATAATTGCTTTACAAAGTATATACATGCTTCTATTTCTCAGAAAATTCATATAGTGGCTCAAAAAATACCATTTTCTTTTTCATCCTGTTTCCCATGGAGTCTGCTCCAAAGCAGAATTCCCTTCGGGCTCATTTAATTTGGAATCAAGTATTTACTGGTCAAACGTCTGTCTGACTAAGACTTTGTTTTAGGAGGGGCCAGTGTGACTGTGCTGGCTTACATGGTCTCTTTTAATAATTTTCACAGAAAAAAAAATGCAGTATGGCAGAACAGAAGTCCTTGTGATGAGGAGGAGAGAGGCTAGTTGTTTCTCTTGCGAACCACTCCCTCCATCTTCTTATGAAGAAGGGGACATGGGATAGCTCCCCCTTCTCCCCACAGGATGCTCACCACAACTCACCTTAGAGATCTTGGAGAATACAAAGGCAAGCTGCTTGCCACGTCTGTACTCTGGTTCTCTGGGATCCAAGAGTCTCGGAAGTAGATGAGATTCATTTAAAGAATATCAGTACTGGTTCAGAACCATCAAGAAACTGAGGCTCGGGCTGTGGAGATGGTGTAGTCTGTAAAGCATAAGGTCTCAAGTTTAATCCCCAGCAGCCACATAAAAAGGCCCAACATGGCTGTATATATCTGTAATCCCAGCAATGGGGAGGGGGAAACTGAAGGATCTCTGGAGCTGACTAGCCAGCCAGCCAAGGCTTCCTGGAAAACTCCAGATCAATGAGAAACTCTGCTCAAAAAACAGAGTGGACAACGAGACCCAAGGAACGACCTGAAGTTGTCTTCCAGCCTCTCCATCTATACAGACACATACCCTCACCTGTATATCAGCACACGTGCACACACACACACACACACACACACACACACACACACACACACACGGTGGAGAGAGGGAGGGAGGGAAGGAGGGAGAGAAAAAGAGAGAGGCTCAAAGGAGTTGCCTCTTGCTTAACTCCTCCAGTCAATCAGCATTGGGTCTAGACTGGGGTTTTGGGTTTTGTACAAGTTTTCTCCACTAACTTGAAAAATATGGCAGGCTTTGAACTTGATTTTATCTTCAACAAAGTGGAGAGACTGAGTCTTTAAAAAAGTTTCAGTTTCCCCAAACCCATAAAATAAAAGAGTTAGCTAGCAGGGGAATGCAGTGCAGAGGCAAGCGGCAGACTGGGAATAAGGCGGGTGGGAGTCTGAAGAACCAACGAAGCCCCAGGGCCTCTGCCACTGGGTAGCTTCCAGGAAACCCAGGACTGCCTATGAGGATAACTCAGCAGCACTAGGGTAACCTGCCTGTGTTGGCAAGTCCATAAACACTTCAAAAAAAGGCAATGTGGCCATTCATTAAGAAGTTTTTGATGGCCTGGAATACTGGCTCAAAGGAAATGAACGTTCTTTTAAACAATCCCAGCTCCTTGGACCAAGCCAGAGGTCTGCAGTGGTTGGAGAGATATTCCTGGTTTATTAAGGACTGAGTGGAAAGAAGGCAGGAGGCCAAGCTTGGTTGTCCTTGAAGGCTGGCACCAAGCAGCTCAGGCTTTTCACATGCCTACGAAAGAGGACACAACAGATCAGCAGGCATGAAGCCAGGGATCTGGGACCTGGCAGAAAGACTTGGGAGTTCTGACTCCATTGTCATGTGCCAGCAGGTGGCCTTGAAGATGCCTCGTTGCCTGCTGGGTTTTCACCAAGCCAGTCAGTAGACACCATGATGGGCAGGGCTCTGGGAACTGATCTGAGTCCCAGCTTTGCTATTTAGTGGAGCCTTTATTTACTTACCCTGTAAGCCAGCATCTCTTTACCTGGATGCTAGGCATCAAGATGTGTGTGAGCACTGCTGAGCTGTTAGAGTGGGTGTGAGTAAGGCTCATCATGTCTTTATAAAGCGCATTGTGTCTTCAATAGCCCTGGTTCCTGTGACACTTGCAATATGAGAAATAGAGCTACCTGATCTCTCACTCTGAACACCAAAAATGTCTGTGTTCGAAGATGTGGAGAGAGATGGAAGAAAAAAATAACTTCAAAGATCTTAAACATAAACCAAGGTCTTTTTCTTCCATGGCAAAGGCAGGAGTTTAGAGACTGAAGACCTCTGCTGTGGGCCCAGACACTAGACGGAGGGGACTCACTATGGGCTTCATCCTCCTGAGACTTCAGAACATGGGAGCTCAAGAAAATACCCAGCAATTTTCCAGAGAGAAAAAAATAGACAGCATGTGGGGGGGCAAGCATCTAATAGCATCAGGCATCTCTAGCAGCCGCCCAGACCGTGTGGGCTAGGACTTTGTGATGTGGAAAGATCTGGATTTTAATATAAACTCCATCCCAGAAAAACTTCCCATGGAGTGTGAGCACGGAATATTTTCAATGTATGAGGTCTTGAGCTCTGTGTCTCACATGTTTGGTTTTTTTTTTTTTCCCCCTTTCTCAGAAAGCTACAAGGGGCTGTGCGAGATAAAGGAGTGGGGGAGCAGAGCTGGAGAAATGGCTCAATTAGTAGAATGCTTGCTACATGGATAGGAAGACCCAAGTTCTTTAGAACCCAGGCAAAAAAAGATGGCAGTGGTCGTGTCCCCTTGACTGCACAGCACTGGGGAGGTGGAGACAGGCACCCTGGGGTTCACTGGACAGCCAGCCTAGCTCAACCAGAGAGCTTCAGGTTCAATAAGAGACTCTATCTCAAAAAACAAGGTGACTAGTCACCCAGCAGGACACCCCCAGGATTGACTTCCAGTGTTTTATGTATGAACATACGTGTGTGTATGTACGCCCCCCCCACACACAAGGCATGCATACAATGCATGCATACATATATAATATATAGAGAGAAACAGAGACAGAGAGACACACAGAGATATAGAGAGGCAGAGATAGACAGGCACGCAGGCAGACAGACAGACAGACAGACAGACAGACAGACAGACAGACCAATAGAAAGATGTGACACATGAGGAAACAGAACTCCTGGGAGAAGTTTAGGGTGTCCAGGATGAGGATAAGGAATAGTCTAGTCATGTAGTCATGACTACTACAATTTGGATCCAGGGGATCCCCTGAAGGATGGCATGTTGACTCTGCTGGAGACACATAGCTCCAGTGTCATGAAGCCCTCCCTAGGCAGCGTCAGTATCCTGCACACTCTGGTCAGCTGGTCAGAGCCTGGTCTCAGGCACTGAAATGTCCTCACTGGGGCTTGGTGAATGGAGGCTGAAAACTCTTGGCAACAATTCAAAATAAAGTGCCGCACTTAATTGCGAGTGGTTACGAATCTCATCACTTCCACAGTGGAGGGCATCAGTGCCTGTGAACATCATAGGCCATCAAAGAACCATGGTGGGAGGTGGAATGGGAACAATTGAGTGGCCAGGAGTCTGCTTCCAAGAAGAGAACCCAAAAAGTCCTAAGCTGGCTATAAAGCATGAACCCAAATACTCTGGGAGAAAAAGAACTTTCACTCAGTCAAGGGCTCCTGTGTCTGCGTCAGTCTTCTGGGTGTAGTGTTGGCCTTCAGCAAGTGGTAAAAATGGCCCCTGTCCCAGAATCCTTCCCTCCCTCCCTCCCACCACCTTCCGCTTTTAAAATATCCCCATACAATCCAATAAAATAAATGAGAATGAAAGAAGTCTGAATTTAATATTCCAGGGGTATAACTCAAGCACAGCCAACTGTGCTTGGATGGCTTCCCTGTTAATCAGAAGAATAACAGTTTTCCTCCTTGTTTTCTTTGTAGAACATGAAGTTAATACTGTTTAGGAACACCACATGGGTGTGTGGTAAGAATACAGCACAGAGAATCAAAGCCTGGCTTGTGATGGGCTCACAGCCTCTATCCTCAAAGGCTCCAGATCAGATCTTCCCAGCCTGACTGCATTAGAACTACTTTTCAAACCTTGGTGAGAATTCAGATTCCTAGGCTATTCCTTTACTCTCTGAACCTCAGCTTCTGGATATAGAGCCCCCACATCTGGACCTCTCTGGAGCATCCATCTAGGTGCTGTTCACATCCTAGTACCTCAGAAGCCAGTTCTTCAAGTTCCAGGTTAAGGTCAAGCCTTCCAACACAGCAGTGCCATAGAGGTCAGGCCTGGGCTGGTGTTTAAATACAAAACATTGTCCTAGCAAGAAAATGAGGATGCAGATAAGGCCCAGAGCCAGTTCAGCTAGCTTCCTAATGATGGGCGGTGGTTGAAACCCACCATTCAGAGCAGGTAGAAATGGCATACCTATTGTGGCGGAGGCTCCAAGGAACAGCTAAGAGCCATGATACCACCTTTGATTGGGTTAGAGAGGCTTAGAGACACGTCCACAGAAAAACAAAAAGTGAGACTTGGATTATATCCTCTTTGCCTTCAAAAGCTCCTGCCCAGGATACCTCAAAACAGCAGGGAGAGGGGTGGGAGAGGGGTGGGGAGAGGGACAGGATGACAGGGACAACACATGACCTTCCAGATACCTGCAGCTCCATAAAAGCCCTTGACTTCACCTCTGCCCCCTTGCAAGGGCTCCAGCTGTTTTGAATGTTCTCAAGGTGACCTCCCCTCCACTGCTCACCCTTCTCTCTCATCCACTCATGTGTCTACATGTTGTTCAAAAGTGCCATCTCCACCCACTCCTCCCACTGTCCAGCAAGCCTTCCATTGACAGTCTGAAACCCAAGGGTGTGACCCATCCCTTTGGGGATTAGTGACCACTTTTGTCTCTAGATGCTCAGCCCTCTAATGTCCATGCACCGTGCCCGGTGGAGACACCTACTGTCTGAATTGGTGTAGTCTCTTTGCCCTCAGTCGTCAGCTGACAGGTGTGAAAAAAAGAAACGGGGTTTCATTCTGCCTATGGACAAGACCTAGGCCTTTCTATATAACAGACACAGCTCATGCCAGGTGGCCCCTTCCCAGTGCTTTGTCTGCAGTGACTCCTAGGTACTGTGACTGCTTCTGCTTCAGTCCTTTAACCCAAGTGATAGTGACTCTCAGAGCTGCTAGTCTCAGGATACTGTGAGACCCCATTTCCCAGGGGACTTCACATACCTTAATATACAGCTTGGAGGGAAAAAGGCAGTATTTCTTTGTGTGTGTTTGTACACAGGTATGTTCATGCCATGGCACATGTATAGAGACCTCCACCCTATCTTGAGACACAGGTCTCTCTTGTTGCTTCATTGATGAATGCCAGGCTATCGGGCACTGGCAGCTTCCAGGGAGCCTCATGTCTTTTCCTCTCATCTCTCTATCACCGGAATTGCAAGCCTCCAAACCCAGCTTTTTGTACGGAGGCTGGAGACCTGAACTCAAATATCATCCTTGCAAGGCAGCAACTCTACCATTTAAGCCATCTCTCCAATACCTCATTCACCATTTAAAAAAAAAATTATGCCAGCCATTGAACTTTGGTCCCACCCAACTCCATAATGGGTTCACATTAGTTAATTACACCTGCGATAAACCCATTTCAAAATAAGGCTAGGTTTGGAGATATCAAGTTTGACATTCCAATGTAAAGAATTCCAACCAATTGAGGAAGAACTGATTTGAATTTGGGAAGCTGAGTTTTCAGCCTAGGGCTCTCTCTGGCTGGGGAGTTTGCTCACAGGCATCTGAGCTCACACATCATTTGGTCATTTGCTAGTGGAATAAAGCCTACTTCCATTGCTTCCTGTAGAAGGAGGGGCACAGGCAGGGCTGCAAAGCCCCACCTGTGCTGTCTGCTAGCTACCTTCTCTGATCACACAGGTCAGCTGCTGGAGAAAGATCCGAGGCATGGCCTTACTCTCCTCCTGGATGCTCTTTTTTGAATTAAAGCGGGTGCAAGATTCTCCACACCACTAAAGTCAGAGGGGGCCCCTCAGAGAGAAACTCCACCACAGGCAAAATACCTTCAGTTCCCTTCAAGAGGAAAAACCCTTTTGGTCCACAGATGGGTAATTGTATTCACTGTTTCCAAATGTCAGATGCCAGCCTGAGCCTGCTTTGCCCAAGATCAAACAGGTTGCCTAGGCCCCCTTTCCACTGATGTGGATGAGCGTTTAGCCACGGTAGAGAAGAGCAATTCTGAGCGGAGTGGCCAATCAATAGTCTGTGCCACATAGAAACTAAGTCAGTCAGGGAAGAGTCACATCCAAGCAGGGAAAGCCCTCTGAGCTGCCAACAACACACAAATGACACTTAACGCAAACAAATAAAAACTGGAACATCTCAATTTTGTGATAAAAAGCCAGACTCATTCTTCCCATGAGCTGATACTTGGTGGTGGTCTGGGAAACGAGTAGCCAAGCACTAATGAGTCTGTGAAATCCTGTACAGTTCTAGGAAGAGAGGAAGCTCACAGAAACTTTCCAGAGAGCATCCCGAGAATGTGCAATCAAGCCCTAAGTGGGGTCTTTGCCCCAAGGAAATAATGAGATAAGTGTGTAAATGAAGCCAAAGGTGATCTTTTCTGGAAATGTGTTTAACAACAAAGAGAGCAGACAACCTAACTTGCCTACCAGCCCCTTCCAGGTTCCAGGCCGGGGGAGGGTCCAGACAACCGCAGCTGCCCTCTTCTCATACTGATTTCCACTGTAGTAGCCACTTGCCTTATGGTTCCTCCTCTAGGAGTGATTCTCTTTTAACAACTCCTAGTGGTGGACAGAACACAGAGGCCCCACCCACTGCTAGGGTCTTAGTTTGCTTTCTAACGCTGTGATAAACACCAGGACCAAAAGCCACTTGGAGATAAGGTCTTCTTTCATCTTACGACTCCCAAGTCACAATCTAGCACTGGGGGAAGTCAGGATAGGAACTGAAGCCGGGAAAAGTGTAGCAGAGATGATGGAGGAATCCTGCTTATTGGCTTGCTTGGCCTGCTTTCTTATACACCCCAGGAACACTCGCTCGGGGGTGGGACAACCCATAGTGGATTACTCCCTCCTACATCAAGCATTAATCAAGAAAGCACCCCATAGACTTGTCTACAGGCTAATCTTATGTAGGGTTGTTTTTTGTTTTTTGTTTTTCAGTTGAGGTTCCCTCTTTTCAGATGACCTGAGTTTGTGTCAAGTTGACAAAAAACTAACCAGCACAACCTGATGGCACAGAAACCCTTCCTCTATGGCATTACAAAAATTTACCAAATTCACATTCAATGCAGTGCTTGCCTCATAGAGCCAAATTATGGCTCTACCGAGTAGAAACCAAAGTCAAGGATTGAAAACCTTAGCCACAACCCTGCGGTCACCCTGCATGGGAAAGATGGAGAGCGAGGCCTGGTAATGTGGAGGCTGTGGTATTTGGAGATTAGGCCTTGGGCCTGGGCATGATGGGGAGACACAGGGAGCTTCTGGACTCCAACCTAGAGAGGAGCGGACAGAGAAGCCTTTCCGCCAGCCTCAGGAGCTGACCCTCGAGCTTCAGTGAAATGTCCTCTGCCATTCACACCATACTCACCCGTGTTCATGTTTTCCTGGGGTGTAACTCTGCACGTGATTGGAGAATCCTGAGGCAGAGATATTTAAGACCAGGCTATCATCACAACTAAAGATGTCCTTGCTGTGTTAGAAATTAAGTCAGTAGCCTGAGGTGTTAGATTTGTGTTACTGCTAACAAACTACTCAAGGCCAATAACTTTATAAAGAAGGTTTATCTAACTCACAGTTTAGAGGTTCAAAATACAAGACTGGTTTGGCTAACTTGTATTGGAATGAGAATGGCCACCTCTCCAGCTGTTACATAGAAAGGACAAGCAGGAACCTGAAATCCTCTCTGAAAGCATGTTTTCTATGACCCAAGGACCACACCCCCAGCCCCTACTCTTAATGGTCCTAGCACCTCCCAATTCCATTAGCCAGGGACTGAGCCTTTAACATGTTGGCACCCTATGAGACATCACCACCGTTCACAACATAGCTAGTGTAGATAAGGTGCAGATGTGGGGTACCTGTGGGAAAAAGCACATGTAAAAATCTCCTTGGATATACATCAAGATGGCTACACATTTGTATCCATTGAAAATGGATATAGTCCATACACACTCCATCCATAATTTCAAAACCAAGTACAGCTAAGAGAATGGTTACATTACACTGATTCTCCCTGAATCCCCTGGCCCCAGCTAGTCTAGGGCTTGCCCAAAGGCCAGTCTTGGGA
The DNA here is from genome assembly GCA_019843815.1 of Montemys delectorum. Taxonomy (NCBI): domain Eukaryota; kingdom Metazoa; phylum Chordata; class Mammalia; order Rodentia; family Muridae; genus Montemys; species Montemys delectorum. The sequence goes on from JADRCD010238607.1 coordinate 18,234, forward strand.
GGGCATATTCTTAATTGATATTCTCACTTCCCAATGACTCTAGTTCATGTCAACCTGACATAAAATGCTAGCCAGCACAGATAGGAGAGAGGAAGGAAAGAAGGAATGGATGGATGGATGGATGAATGGACAGATGGATGGATGGATGAGATAGGATGGGATGGTATTGTAAATATTTATTGGGGGTTTCTACCCAACCTTAGATCATTAGGTTCACAAATAAAAGATGAAGTACCTTTGTATTTATAATAAGCCTTAAAAGCATTAGAACTGGGCAGATATCAACCTTCTATAATATTTTGTTTACTTCCCTGTCAATAACCTGAGATAGAACTTGCTGTGTTCTGCCTGGGAAGCTTCTACTCCAACTGCCCAGCCCTCATAGCCACATTCTCATGATCTACCTACCTGATGGTATCTTCCTATCTCTTCCTTCTCTCTCTTCTCTCCTCTCTCCTTATGGTCTCTGTTTCAGACCCTAAGCTCTAGGAACCAAAACACCACCACCTCTCTTCTACCCAACTACAGGCTGAAGGCATCTTTATTGACCAAATAGGGATAACCTGGGGTGCAAGGTTAAATGGCATCACTTGATGTACATGTCCTCCTCATAGGGAACAACCAGATCTTGGGTCCCAGTATTCAGCATTACAATACATAGCAACAGATCAAACCTCAACAGGATGGGATGGCTGAAAATGGATAGATGGATAAATGGATGGGTGGATGGATGGATGGATGGATGGATGGGTAGATGGATGGATGGATGGATGGATGGATGGATGGATGGGTAGGTGAGTGAATCAACAGAATAGATAGAAATGGATGGGTGGGTGGATAGATGAGTGTCTGGAACAGATGGATGATGGATGGGTAGATGGGTAGGTGTGTCCCTCAAATGGATGCATGGATGGGTGTGGGGTAGACTGACAGAAATGGATGGGTGGGTGGGTTGATGGATGGCAATGGGTGGATGAGCAGCATTTCAGAGCTATAAGGAGACCATCAGATTACTTCTATCTCAAGTGACCAGAGGCCTGAACGGAAGAAGTTTGAACTTGAGAAGATTTTCTCAGGACCTCTTATTGGAAGGTATCCCATAAAGGATCATATATTGAAGGCTTATCCCATATCTGGTCATGTTATTTTGGGGAGATTCTAGAAACTTTAGGAGGTGGGTCCTAACTGGAAGAAGTAAATCATTAGAGATATATTCTTGAGCTTGTGTTGTCTTCTTAGGCTTCCTGTATGCCATGAGGGGAGTGATCTCGCTACATGCTTCTGCCACCAAGATGTTGAATGCCACTGTGTTCTCAGAATCAGTAGAACCAAGGTTTCAAGTCTCTGAAACCTTGAAGAAAAATAAGTCCTTTCCCCCTAGAGTTGTTACCCTTTCGGCATTTGGTCATAGCCACACACAAGATCACACTACCCATGATCCCTTTGCCATTCCTGAGGATCCCTTGTGTCTATACCAAGCTGCCCAAGACACTACCTTGTTTCATCTCACAAATCTTCAGTGAGGCAGGAAGGTGTGTTCAGGGTCTTGCCCTTGTCTGGAATCTGCAGTTCTCCCTGGCAAGCTAGATACTGGAAGAGGTGTAGTCAGAGGGCAAGGGGACATCAAGGACAAGGCCTAGATTCTTACTAATTGGCCATGCAACTTTAAGAATGTAACTTGGTCACTCAGACGTTATAGGATGTCATTATACAAGGCTTTTTCATTAAAACAAGCCAAAACAAAAAACCACAAGCTGGGCTCTGGTGACGCATGCCTTTAATCCCAGCACTTGGGAGGCAGAGGCAGGTGGATTTCTGAGTTCGAGGCCAACCTGGTCTACAGAATGAGTTCCAGGACAGCCAGGGCTATACAGAGAAACCCTGTCTCGAAAAACCAAAAAAAAAAAAAAAAAAAGGCAAGAAATCGCTTCAGTATTGGCCCAGCCCCGTGAAGTCTTATCAATCATTCCATGAGCTGAGGAAAGAAACCCAACACGCCTCTCAGTGGTAGGGAGTTCTATGAGGCAATGCACTTCAGCAACTTTGAGGTATCGTTGTCCTGGTAGCTTCTACAGCTTGAGCACAATGGCTTGTCACCCTGGAAGGACTTCTTGGGCCAGGGTAGAGCTACAAGTGATGGGCACACTGAGGGAAGACCCCAGGTCAAGGTCAGAGCTGCTGGGGGGTAGGACTCTGACTCAACAGCAATCTGCTTCTTGGTATCACTAGAGAAAGGGGCAGTTGGGAGAGACTCAGAGAGTATGGCAAGTGCTTAGTCATAAACACTATGAATAGGGCCGGAATTCCAGTTAGGAGCTGGCCACTCAAACCCAACGAGTCTTTCCCTGCCACAGCAGACAAGATGTCTACATGCCATTGAAAGGCCTAACAGAGAGGGTGATGCATTGTCCTCCCATCACATTGGTCCACCCATTGGTGAGACAAGAGGAAGGCATCTAGCCTGGAGGATGCCCAAGGCATCCTTGGAGGGATCCTATACCACCCACACTGCATAGTCCAGAGGCCATAGCAGACTACACTCACATGAGCTGTGGGCCCTCCTCTTAACAAGCTATTCTAGCCCCATACAAAGAACACAGTTTTAAGTGCCCGTGAACAGGCACTCCAGAAGTGACCCTTAAACTTGAGGAGCTTGAGGGAAATTGGAGAGCAGACACAGCTGGCCCCTAACTCCCATGAGGTAACTCCAATGTCTCACCTGCCCCAGATGCCTCTGGAGAACAGTGCCCACTGCCCAGGAGCCAAGGATCTTCTTGTCTTCCTCTTTCTCCTTGTTCCATTTCCCCCATTTCACTCCCCCTTTTCTTCCCAGTGCTTCCCAGCAGGCATCACCACACACGTGCTCCAATCCCATCCTTGTCTCCAGACCTTCTTTGAGCTGTCTGTATACTGAGAGTGGCAGGCATCCGCCTAGGCGAGCCCAGCACGCTTGTGCTCATGGACAGCTTAGACTCTGACGGCTCTCCTTGCTGCTTCCCGTCATGGATTCACCCAGTTTACAGACTGATGATAATCCTGTCCTCAAACAGAACAGCAGGAAGAATCTGGGTTTCCTATGATCCAGTCAAGCTGACAAAAAGGACTGACAGACAAGCTGAGAATGGAAGTGGAGACATACCCCTAGGCAAGGACACAGATGGTCAAGCTGCAGTGGGTCCACCTTAGCTAGCACACTGACACACCATGGGTTCTCTAGGTTCTCAGGCCTTTGTGCTTGGGCATAACTGCATTCTATGTCTCCCGCTAACAGGAGGCATTCTAGGGGGATAGCTCCGCCTCTGCGTTGTGAATGTCGGTCCATCACAGTAAATGTATGTGTTTTGTGTGTCTGTGTATATGTAGGTATGTGTGTGTGTGCACTTGCATGTGTGGTGTGTGTGGCGTTTGTATGTGTATGTCTGTTATATGTGCGTATGTGTGTGCATTTTACGTTTGATATATATGTGTGTTTGTGTGCATATATACATAGATGTTGTGTGTGTGTGTCTATATGTGTGTGTACAGGACATGATTATGTGTGCTGGTATGTGTATGTGTGTTTATTTGTGTAGTACTGTGATATTCATATGTGTATATACATGTGTAAGTAGTGTGTGTGAAGTGTATATTTATGTATATGTGTATGCCTGTGTGAGTATGTGTGCTATGTATATGCGTATGCGTAATATATATTCACATGTATAAACATGTGTGCGTATGAGTGTGTGTGTAAGATGTGGTAGGTATACCAACATCCTACTAGGTCTGTTTCCCGAAGAAACTTGACTAAATACACTTTCCCTAGACATTAGCCTTTGGAACTGATTCCATGTCCCCTCCATGTGTTTTGCCTAGAGTCACTCAGATGGATTCTGTTCTCTGGCTTCCCCAGGCTTCCTTGGGGGATAGCCTTTCTGGGACAGAGACATGGGTACTGTTCTAAGTATCTCTCATGAGGGCTTTGCAGAGTATCAGCCCAATAAACATGAGCCAATCAGGACAGCGATGCCACTTCATCAGCAAGGATGCCTGGAGGGATGCTACTGAGTCAGAAGCCTCTGAGGGGCAGGAGCTCCATTGTGGCTGACCCTTCAGCCACAGTCTGATGGCTAAAGCACCACACAGTGGGTGGCTCTTCCTACACTGTATGAGAACCCCCCTCCCCCCAAACCACAACAGGCCCGGATGTGAGAGCCACGACATAGTTCCGTGGATGTGGAGCAAGAATTCTTAACTTCATGGCTTCTGAGCAGGTATCATCAAGATTTTGGCTCAGAGGCTATGGTCTGACCTCAAGGGCCCTCGGTGAAGGAATCCACTCCTTCTCCGGGTGTTAGTAGGACACGGGTCTCTGTGCCTGTTGGCTGATGGCCTTGGACACCGACAATACTAGTTGGCTAGAGGTCACCTTCCATTTCTTCTGGCAGAGGCTTCCCACACACCACGGAGTCCCTCCACCTTCTAAGGAGGCATGTGAAGAACTCAGTGATGAGTGTCAGCTCCAGGAGGGAAATCACAGACTTCTAGAATAGCCCCGGGAGTGATGGCTATCATCACAGTCACATTCTGTGGTTAGACATGAGCCACCAGGTGGACAGGAACATGAGCCACACCACTGAGGTGGATGAGAACACAGGTATGAAAACAGAATCCCAGGTTGTGCACCATATATGCTAAGTAAACACTCTGGGCACTTTTGAGGGTAAAAAATGGCAGAGGAAAGAGAAATGATGTATGTTGTGGGGAAATGATGTATGTTGTATTTGTGGGGAAAGGGCGTTGTCCTCTCCCATAAAGATTCTGGTAGCCATGTGCCACAATGGTATTTCTTAGCTTAGAGTCCCAAGAGGTGACCAGGACAGCAGTGGCTGAAAACAGCAGTGGACTCCCTCCCAGGAACCAATGCACATCACATAGGTGGATAAATATACTCTGGAGATCCCTTCAGTGAGAGGAAGCTCTGCCAGCACCAGAATCAGCCTTGGGCCTTAGTGGAGTCACACATGACTCCATTCACCTCTCCAAAATTTGCATCTTCTCTATTTCTTTTATCCATGTGATAGCCTGAAATCCCACATGGTGGGCGGTTGACTAAGGTTATTCATTTTGGATGCCCAAGATCTGTTCTAGGAATATGCTAGACAAGGAGATTCAGAAGTTAGGAGACCCACAGGAATCCAAGATCCCTGTTGAGGAGGCATGAGCTCACACTGGGATGTAGGCCAACTATGAAGGTGTGTTTCCCAAGTCAGTGAGAGACCCTGTCTCAAAGCAGGTGGATGGTGTTTTTGTGATACCTGAGGTTGTCTTCTGGTCTCTACAAGCACCTGCACACATATGCTTATATACCTGCACATTTGTGTGAACCTGCACATATGTGTGAACCTGCACATGTACACACACACACACACACACACACAGAGCGAGCAAGAGAAAGAGAGGAAAAGAGAGAGAGAGAGAGAGAGAGAGAGAGAGAGAGAGAGAGAGAGAGAGAGAGAGAGAGAGGAGGGCATAGGGGATAAATGGATCGTGGTTTTAATAGGGTGAGAATGAAGGCTAGGAATAGAGTTTGTCTTGGGACCTCAAGCGCCTGTTAACATTGTGAAGGACACTGACCACTTCCCAGATTTGCCCAGGTGGACTCTTGTCACTAAAATGTACAGTCCACTTCCAGGCTTTGCCCAGGTAGACTTTGGTCATTAAAATGCACAGCCTAGCTGGACACAGAATATTTCCTTCTTAGAAGCCACTATCATAAAACACCAGGTACCCACACAAGCTGAGTAACCAGTAAAACAAGGAAGGAGCACAAATATAAATTCTCTTTTTCTTAAGTGTGTGGCTAGAAGTACTTTTGGAAAAAGAAACAGATCTTCTTTATGAAATATTTTTAGGAAAATTTACCCCTCACAACACTCTATAACACTGTTTTGTGCAATGGGATACCAATGCGCCCTCTTGTGTAGAACCTCAAAATTGCAGGATCATCATCACTGGGCAAATTCACCCCCAGCATTTTTTTTTTTTTTTTTTTTTTTTTTTACAAAGGAATCCATATTTGGAAAGCACCCTTCTTAAAAGTTCTTTTGCTATCAGCCACAGCATACACCCTCAGTATTGAAATGGCTGAAAACTGGATTTAGCCACTGAATCTTCAGTGGTACAAGAAAAGTAGAAAGATTGTTGCAAAATGGCATGCAGTCAATAATGGCATATTGATACAAACTCACATGCAACTATCGGAAGGGTTAGCTGAGGCCCTTTCTGGAAAGCTCTGGAAATGCCCTGTGTAAGCAATGTTTCCTGTATGGGGTCAGGGTAAGAGAAAGGTTTTCCAAGCTCCAAACTGTGCCATCAGTGACACTGACATGGCCATAGAAATCCCACTATCACAGCCCCTAAGTGTTTGGTTATAAATGGAGGGGGAATAAGAGTGGGGAGGAGTGGAGGAAGAGGAAGAATTAGGGGGAAGAAAACTGGCAGAGGAGGAAGAATAGGGAATATGAAGAACAGGGAGGAGGAAGAATTAAGGGGAAGAAAATGGCAGAGGAAGAATGAGAAATATGAAGAATGAGGAGAAGGAAGAAGGATAAGGAAGGAGAGGAAGAATGGGGAGGAAGAGTGGGAAGGGAGAGGAAGATTCTCTTAGATTTGGATGAGAATAAAGCCCAGGCTTCCTAGATTAGCCCTGTGCTCCAACCTCCTTGAGGCTTGGACAGTGGAGGGAGCTGGGAGAGAGGAGTGTTAGCATCTAATAGACTCTTATGCTCAAGAGTTTAAATCCAGAAGAGATGCTTTCTTGGAGATAAGTAAAGGCATTTTGAAACACATGCCCCCATTTTAGCTCTGGAGCCTAACTTGGAGTCACACTCAGGTGGGTATATGAACAGACTGGAACATCCCTGCCTTACACGGTCTCTGCAGACTCTAGAATCTGTGGCTTAGCAGGACTAACCTCTATAGGAGAGGACTTTACTGCAGTCACCATAGTGCTGTCACTGCCTCATGCTTGAGACAGGCATGAGTTCTAAGCCCCTAGGGCGGCACCCAATACCTGTTTGTACCCCAACTCTCATCTGCTTACAGAGTCTGAAGAACAAGGATTCCTAGAGATATGTGACGAAGGTGATTATTCTTATCCAAGTCAGTCTCACCAAGTGTGAAGAAGGGAGATTCTTGGGAAACAAAAACCAAAAAACAGACATAGTCTGGACACACACACACACAAAGCTATATTTTCCATCCCCATCCCCCACTGCAAGAAGGAACAGCCGAATAGTCCTCTGCAGGGTTGGCCAAGGACCTCTCTAAGAAGTTTTAGACAGGTTCCCCTGAAGCAGACTTGCACCTGTAGGGACAGGGCAGGACTCGAGCTCTCAAGGACATCACGACACATCTGGATGCCCTCTTTTCTCTAAGTGTCATTACAGAGGGAAGAAGTCCATTGGAGTTTATTTTAAATTTTGGTCAGAGAGCCTGAAGAACTGGACCAGCTTGTGGAACCCTATCCTAAGAGAACCCCAGGAAAGCTAGTACCAGGGGCACACTGAAAGTCCCCGTCTTGTATTATTTTGAGATATTTCTAGGGAGTTAATAAAAACATACAAGTTTCGATATTTTCTGTATTTTACCCCCATAGGTGTTGCCCTATCAAATATACATATCACTGACACATTGCCATACCCATGCAAACCCCAGTTGTCCAGGGTTGTTGGGAACTGTTTTTGTTGTTGTTGTTGTTTTGTTTTGGTTTTGGTTTTGGTTTTGTTTTCTCTGTGTAGCCTTGGCTGTCCTGGAACTCACTCTGTAGATCAGGCTGGTGTTGAACTCAGAAATCTGCCTGCCTCTGCCTCCCAAGTGCTGGGATTAAAGGTATGCGCCACTTCCACCCGGCCATGTTGGGAACTGTTAATATCGACAAATATCCCTAAGTTCTCCTCAAAGCAGATCCAAATGCTGTATGAAAGACTTTGGAGCTTAGGATCTCCCCTCTGTAAGTCTCCCCGAAGGCTGCCAGGGTCACAGACAGCCGCATCCCTCCCTGCCTGCCCAGGAAACAGCGAAAGCAGGGTAGCACACTGGCAGACCTGAGACTTCACAATAACAATGGGACATATGTTTGTGACACAGTGCTCACTGTGGCAGAGGTGGGTGGAGCACAGTCTCCATGAAAAGACTTAGTGCAGAAGATTCTAAGAGCCAGAGTCTGGAGTGCAGATTGGAAGACCATACAGACATGGTGAAGCGCTGCCTGAGATGCCTCTGAAGGAATAGATGGGGTTGGAAGAGCAGAGTGGAGAGGAGAGGGAGGTTCACAGATATTCTTACCTTTTTATTCTGCTATATTACCAATAATGTGTGGGCAGCTCTTGAGAAAGTGAAACTAGAAGCCTGGGTGGTGTCTTAGGGGTTCTACTGCTGTGAAGTGACACCATGTCCGAGGCAACTTTTATAAAGGAAAGAATTTCAGTGGAGCTGGCTTACATTCAGAGGTTTAGTCCACTACCATCATGACGAAGCATGTTGACATACAGACAGACATGGTGCTGGAGAATTAGCTCAGAGTTTACATTTGGATCAGTTGGCAGCAGGAAGAGAGAGAGGCACTGGGCATTTGAAACCTCAAAACTCACCCCCAGTGACACACTTCCTCCAACAAAGTCACACCTACTACAGCAAGGCCACACCTCCTAATAGTGACAATTTCTAGTGACCAAGCATTCAAATTTATGAGCCTATGGGGGCCATTTCTAATCAAACCTCCATAGATGGGTGGGGAGATGGATGGATAGATGGAAAGATGGACGGCTAATGGGTGGATGTGTGGATGGGTTGATGGATGGATGGATGGATGGATGGATGGATGGATGGATGGATGGATTGATGGGTGGATGGATGGATCGATGGGTGGATTCATGGGTAGATAGATGGGTTGATGGGTTGGTGGATAGATGGAAGGAGGGTGGTTTGAATAGGTGAGTTTTATTGGATGGATAAGTATGTATGTAAGTATCCATCTGGAGGAATGGACCAGGTTGGCAGAATGGATAGACTATCAGACAACTGGATGAGTAGATTTATAGGAGATTAGGTGGACAGATAGGTCAACAGGTGGATGGGAGGGGTGTGTGTGTGTGTGTGTGTGTGTGTGTGTACATACATGTGGATAGGTAGATGGGTGAATGAGTAGATAAAAGGGTAGGTAGGTGAATGGAGGGCAAACAGGAGGAAAGGTAGATGTGTGAGTAAAAGGAGCACACTTCCATGTTTCCCATTTTATTACAGCATCCCCCTTCAATATTCACAAGTCAATAGACAAGGATCTTGCATTTTCAAAATTGCTGTCAAGCACTGGAGTACTAAAGGCTCCTATTGCTGTAAGGAATTATCATGACCAAAGCATGGGGAGGAAATTGGTTTTTTTGTCTTATACATCCACATCACTGTTTATCACTAAAGAAATCAGGATGGAAACTAAAACACTGCAGGAATCTGAAGGCAGGAGCAGAGGCAGAAGCCCTGGAGGGGTGCTGTTTCATGGCTTCTTCAGACTGCTTTCATATAGAATCCAGGACCATCAGACCAGGGACAATACCATTCACAATGGGCTGTGCCCTCTCCCATCAATCACTAACTAGGAAAATGCTCTACAGGCTTGCCTACAGACTGATTTCATGAAGGCATTTTTCTTAATTGAAGTTCTCTCCTCTCAGATGACTTCAGCCTGAGTCAAGTTGACATAAAACTACCCAACATAAGCACTAAACAGTAAACTTGACCCTCCTATACCTGCTACCAAGAGGAATAGTCATGGGAAGGAAATTCTGGTACATGCTGTGATCCAGACAAGCCTTGAGAACAGCCTGCTGAGCAAAAAAAGCAAAATAAAGTTACAGAAAGGAAGGAGTACCAGGGCCTGGGTCACGGGTAGAAGTTAGTGTTTCCTGGGGATACATTTTCAGTTGGCAAGATGCAGGAGTGGCTGCACAGTCATGTGGATGTGCTTCATTCACAGACAGGTGTACTGAAAATGCTGAAGCAGTTGGCTTTCATGGTGCATGCATGGTATGTGCTCGTGTGTGTGTGTGTGTGTGTGTGTGTGTGTGTGTGTGTGTTCACAATAACAACAGAAGAAAAAAGGCAGTGTTTTCTAATGCCCTGCAAATACACATATCAGCCCACCCTCAGTATACAGCCATTCCTGAGAGAGCACCTTGACCTAGTTAGCTTTGGCTGTCAACCTGACATCAACTTAAGAGTGACCAGGGGAGCGGGAGCCTCGATTAAGAATAACCTCCATCAGCCTGGCCTATAGGCAAGTCTGTTGGACATTTTCTTTAATGATCAACATGGGAGGACCCACCAACGTGGGCAAAGCTAAGAGTGAGCTGGTATTGTATAAGAAAGCAAACTGAACAAGGCCTGAAGAGCAAGCAAGTAAGCAGCATTCTCCCATGGCTTCTGTTTCATTTCCTGCCTCTGGGTTCCTGCTTGAGTTCCTGCCCTGACTTCCCCACTGATGGATGGTGACTTGGAAATACTAAGATGAACTGAACCTTTTGCTCCCACCCCCCAGATTGATCTTGGCCATGGTGTCTATCTCAGCAGCAGGAAAACAAACTAGAGCAAACCCGCACATCCAGTCTGAGAACTGGTAAGGGAAGATGCCTCCCTTACACAAAGGATGATCTGTTTTGTTTTGTTTGTTGCCACTAAAAAGGAAATTCACAGGACTGGGGTAGGGCTCTGAGGTAGATTGCTCATGGAATTCTATCCCCAAGCACTACAAAAGGAGAGAAGGAGGGGGAGAAGGAGAAGAGGGAGAGGGGAGAGAAGGAGGGAGAGGAGGAAGGAAGAGAGTGGAAGGAGAGAGAGATTGGGAGACAGAAACAAAGAGAGAGAGAGAATTTTTTTTAAAAGAACTAAGTAGAATGGAGAGATGGTTAAGAGCACTGGCTTCTTCCAGACCTAAGTTTGGTTCCCTACACTCATACGGTAGTTTACCACCACCAGTAACTCCAGTTCCAGGGGATCCAGTGTACACAGATTATATATATGAATTATTAATAAACTTAAAAGAAATGAATAGGCCACTGGGAAATGATCAAGCTATAACTGCAAGTGTCTGGGTAGTGGGGAATAAACAGTAGTTTTTCAAACATTCCTGAAATTCTCCATCCCAGGAGTGTGTTCCTATGACCGTGGGCAGTTACGTAAGCATTTGGAAGGAAGAAGAGTGGGAACTCACTGCCTCTTTGAGCAAAGTAATTTTGAAATCAAATCAAATGCCAAGGGAATGTAGTCTGCAGGGGCACTGGCTGCAACTAGAAGGCTTCCTGGAATATGGGCCTGGGAATCATGAGAGGACTGTAAAGTGGGAAGGACGTGGGTGTGATCAGAGAGAGGTGAGCAGGACATGAGGAGTGGATAGGGTCTACCTAGGACTAACAACACTTGCTGCTTTAAAAATACTTTATTTAATTGGGGCAGTGGTAGACACCTTTAGTTCCAGCCCTCTGGAGGCAGAGGCAGGCAGATTTCTGTGAGTTTGAGGCCAGCCTGGTCTACAACAAGAGTTCCAAGACAGTCAGGGCTACACATATATATAATCTTGACCATAGTCCATATGTACCCCAGGTCTCCAACTTTGGATGTTATAAGTCTTGGAATCAACTACTACCCACTGCAAAATGAAGCTTCTCTGACCCCAGGTTAGGAACAGTGCAAATCTACAGATAAAAAAAAATATGAATACTTATAAGGCAATTCAACAATATGACTGTTTAGCAAAACATCCACAGTAGTTCCCTGCCTGCTGGGGCTGATGGCCTTCCCAACTAGGGATGTTAGGAAGCTTTCTTGTATCAGACATGAATTCCCTCCTGTGAAGCAGGCCTCAAATCCAGCTCAGAAAGTGGTTGGCTACCTCCACAACACTTAAGACACTATTGGGAGATTAAGTTATGTCTCCCAAAGGAACATGTCTAAGGAGGTTCATGGCAGCCTTAGGGTCTCAGGCAACCCTCAGACCAGAGTTTAGTCCTACAGATTCCTTCTTCCTGTGATAAACAGGATGGTCGAAGAGGAGGACTCAATTAAGTCCAAGACAACTAAGTTTTTCAAAGCTGAGTGTTTCTGAAATAATTCACTCACCAGGCTTTCTGGGCTGTGGAGACAGACAGGGTCGGGAGCAACCACAGAGAGAGAACCAGGCAAGTGTTCTCTCCTAAAGGTGCCTGTGCTACCAACTAACTGGAGAGATGAGCACGGAGAGCCTGTGTGAGCTCTGACCCAGACTCTACTCTGGAATGAAGCAGACAGCATTCCCTGCCCTGGGTGAGCTCACAGGCTAGTAAGAAACAGGCCAATATGGTAATAAACACATCCAGAGAGAGCACACATTTGTTTCATGCCTAGTGTGGTTCCGATGTGGGTGACGGCTTCATCCACATCAGTTAACAGCATCCTCAGTAGAGTCAAGGAACAACCTTCTAACAACAGGGAAAGAGCCAGATGCTTAGAACTCTGCCCTACCCTAGTGCTTCTCGAAGCTTGGTGGTGAGGTTTAGACCCCACCCAGGAGCAGCTGATAAGAAAAGCCCCTAGTGCCCTGGAGGGGGTAGGTAGCTGGAGCCCATCAGCCTGGCCACCAGCCCCCACTTACCCTCTGACAGCAGGTATTTATGCTTGAAGACCTGGAGGCGCTGTTCTACTTAGAGTGACCCCAAGGGCTGGCAGGCCAAGACCGGTGTTTGGAGGAGGCTGTAAATTAAGCCTGGAATTCTAGGGATAAACATCTTCAGGATTTATTCCTGCAGCAGATCCCAGGAGGGCTGGCTTCAGAGTAATCACAAGGCGCAGACAAGGGTCTGTACTCTGTTCTTGAAGCCAGGGTGCTGGGAAGCCCCTCCCCAACATACACACCAAGAGAGCTTTCAATTCTTTCACTCTGGGAGGGAGCCACTCTGACCCCCGCCCCTAAGGACTCCTGAGGCCTCTGAGCTTCCAATGTCTCAGAAATGCCTGCGCTCTCCTGCATCAGCACCTCCAGCTAGTGATGTTCTCTATAGATGCATAGAGCCTGGGTTGCAGAAGCTAATGGTGGGGGTGGGGAGGTCCTCAGAACCAACTGTAGATTATGGACCATACTTTCTCTGTCTCTACAGCGCCAGGTCTTCATTTATAAAACCAGCTGAGCAGGAACTCCTCACAATCATACTGAATATCTGTTATGAGTTTGCTAGACTCTCATAATCAAGTAGCATATATGGGGTTTGAACAGTAGGCTCATTTCCCCCTCAGCTCTAACAGGGCCCCCAAGTCTGTGATTCCTGGGGTCAGAAGGTTTAATTTCTCCAGTAGCCTCTGCCTTTATCTTCCCAAGGAGCTGTCGTCACCTGGCCTCACTGCTTCTTCCGATGGGGACACCAGGCTTTTCTTTTCCAACTTGAGCTGTTGTAAAGACCTCTGTGACCTCTGTAAGGGCCCTGTCTCCAAACGGTCACATTTTGATCCCTTTTAACTCTTAGGTCTAGGGGAGACCCAACTCAGCACCTGACCCACCTGAGGCTCTATAAAGTAAGTTTCTCAGAGGGAAAGGCTCACCCAAATACCACTATATGCCATAGGCACGTGCCCACGTTTAGGGGATGTCAGAGTCCCCATCCCTCCCCCAGCCATCTTTTGTGAGAATAAGGAGTCTGGGGAGGAGTAGCCACCTCTCCTAGTTGATGGGATTCCTTCACCTACAAGGTCCCCCAGCAGGATTTCTGCAGATGGTTTAACACTGACCTGCAGGCTCCAGGGTAGTGAGATGGACAGGCACCAGGGCACTGCTGGGACAAAGCAGGCTCCACGCTCATCAGATAAGGCGGGGCAGGGAAGCCCTCTTTATCAGCTTCTAACATACTCAAAAGCAGGACCTGAGGCCTCAGGCCTCTGTAGGAAGAAAGTGGACAATCTCAAGGGGATCAGCTGCAAGATGTCAGTTTCTAAACACAATCCAGGCCAGACACCAGGCATGAGTCCTGGAGCCTGCCTGCTATGTGGCTGAGACAGGGTTGGGAGACTGAGTTAGTGTCTGCATGGGCTCTGGATGCCAGATGCCAATGGTAACAGTTCCCAGTGGGTTGACACTGAGTGGCACTCACACAGCCAACCTAGCTACCACCATTCATTTTACTGTTTGTTCACTCCACCAGGTATGTTCACTGAATGTGTGGGCACTGGGAAACAGTGGAACTAAAAAAAAAAAAAAAAAAGTTAAAAAAAAAAAAAAAAAAAAGCAGAGTCCAGCCTCAGGACTCAGGCAAGCAAAGTCAGGCGGTGAGAATCTTAGCAGAGGCGCTGCCCACACAGTGGTTCCAAGTGAGTAAAGGAAGGGTAACAGACAGGTATGGGGATGGGATTGGTTATCTCCTCCTCGGGGAATCAATGCTGGCTGCTAAAGAGTGAAGAAAGCCACCAGTCCCCATGCTTGCTAGTGGCGTGGAGAGAGGAACCACTGCAGTGAGGTCCAGAGTCAGCCAAGGGCACCAAACAAAGCAGGCCTCCCTGCTGAGGGGCACAGGGATCTCTTAACAGTGGTGGTCCATTGAGACTCAGGGTAGGGGTGGGGCTAGAGCAGCAAGGCCTGGGCCCAGAACTTCAGTTCATAAGAAGACTCACCCAGGCCAAACCTCCCTCAGAAAACACCTGAGAAACCCCAGGAAAGGAGGTTTCCTACTGGTTTCTTCAGGGGCTACTTCCTTAGCTAAAAAGACAATGAGGCCTCAGAGAAAAATGGACCAAATCAGGGAAGCGCATCCCTCCAGCATCTGTCTTCAGTGATAGGTTATTTCTCAGCTGCTGGTGAAATGAGCCAATTCAAGCCAGATTAGACTATATTAAAGGCAGGTTTATTGGGAAGCTGCTCTCAGGAGAGCTCACTGGCCTCAAGGATTGAGGCCAGGGGAGTCAACATGGTGGTGATGGTAGTGGTGGGGGTGGGACAGAGAGGAAAGGGTGACCACATACAGAAAGGAAAGAAGGAGATGAGAGAGACCAAAATGTCTGGCTTATATAGGGATGAGCCTCTGGGGGAAGGGCAGCCCAGCTCTTGGGCTGGAAAGTTAAGGGGTAGAGGCTGAGTATCCCAGGTAGAGACTAAGGGATGCTGGGAGGACGTGGAGGCCAGGTCTCCCTTGATATATAAAATATGTGCCTCAGTCCTGTGTTCCAGGTCCAAAACCAAACACTCAGAAGTGAAGACGTTCTCAAAAAACTTCTCATGATGGGTGTGCTTGGCCAGCAGAGCTGACCATCTCTGCTAGATTGTTCTTCCTTCCTTCATTGGGTTTTCTGGAGGCTTAGATAGCTTCCCTTGTGGAGAAACTGAGGCACTAAAGGCTATCAGTTATACCCAGGTCTTCTCATCATGACTTGGGAGGCTGACTTTCACCTGGGGGGCTACGTGGGAAGACAGAACCCATTTCAGATTAGTGATGAGGGAGAAACCTTTTAAAGAACCAGAAGAGAGGCCACCGTAGGTCCTTCTACAAAGAGTAAGGGCCTT
>JADRCD010238608.1:0-32189 GCA_019843815.1 Montemys delectorum
CTTCACTGTTGTATTATTGTTCCTTATCAAAGGAAGTCAGGACAGGAATTCAAATCAAGCAGGGGAGGAACCTGGAGGCAGGAGCTGATGCAAAGTCCATGAAGGGCTGCTGCTAACTGGCTTGCTCCCATGGTTTGCTCAGCCTGCTTTCTTATAGAACCCAGAGCCACCTGCCCAGGGATGGTACTACCCACAAGAAACTGGTTCCTCCATCACTGCTTACTAATTGATAAAATGACTTATATCCAGTTACTATGGAGGTATTTTTTCAATTGGGGTTCCCTTTTCTCTGATGACTAGCGTGTGCCAAGTTAACATAAAACTAGCCAGTACTTATACCACCGCTTCTGTATCTTCTGACCGTCTTGGCTTCTTTACCCTGCCCTTAGCAGTAGACATTCATTTCTTGGCTGAGACTGTCTTCACACACAGACACAGACACAGACACAGACACACACACACACACACACACCTGATCACCATCACCTATGCACTGCTTTGCATCCAAGGCTCCCCAGCCTTACCAGGGGAAACCTAGACTCACAGAAAGGTGAATCTATCACAGGAAGAGTCACTATGAAAGGACAAACCTTAGGCCAAGGAAGGGTGGGAATTAACACTGGTCTTTTGTGTTTCTTCTGGCTACAGTTCCAGGATCCACTGTTTCTCACATCGCACACAGACAAGTACCCAGGAAGCAACTCTCTCAGTAGTGTGCCTTTGGATGAGTTTTTTCCATATCCACCCGCCTCTGGTGCTTGCTTGTGCTTTATAAGTCCCACTCAACAATCAGAGCCTCACACCAAAGCCTTTCTCTAAACCTCTTCTGACCAGGGAAGACGGATTTAGGGAGCAGGCCGCCCAGGTGTGTCCCATGGGGGAGTGTCTCCATTTGCCATTCCTCTCAGCTTTGTCAATTCAGCATTTGACAGTTCAGAACCAAGGAAGATATTTTTCCTACTTGGAGATCCCTTGGAGTCCCTACTTGGTAAGCCCTTGGAGATAGTTCCTGTTGGCCAGAGGATGCTGATCTTTTAGCTACCACGGAAAATATGACTGTTAGAGAGGTTCACCTACCCAGAGTAAGAAACTGGAGTGGTCTATGTGGTCAGACCCCCAGCAGTTCTAGTGGCTTCTCCACATCTTAGCATCTCTCTGTGCAGAGTAGTTGGGGCCTGTTATCAGAAGCAGCCTAGCAGAGGGGCAGCTCAATGGCAAGTGACTTGGCTCCTTTTTCAAAACTGGACCCTGCTGTGTGGCTTAGAGGTAGAATGTTCATCTAGCATGTATAAAACCCTGAGTTCAAACACTGTAAAACAGAAAGAAAAAAACCAGCATTTAGTTGAGCATCATATGTGCTTTGCCCTGTCACACTCCACTCTTATGTTTCTATGCCATTCTTTTGTTTTTATTGTTATTATTATTATTATTATTATTATTATTATTATTATTGCAATATTTGGAAAGATGATTAATGTGGTTTTCTCTCTTGCCTTCCAGTGGATCTGACCTTTTTTCCGTGCTTGGTCCCAAGTATCCATCTGTCTGGGGAAAGATTAAACTGTTACAGAATGATGCAAAAAGAAATAAGAAGTTAATATTCTGCTATTGACATTTAAAATGAGCTTTCTCTGCAAGGCACTAATCTTTGAATCCTGTCTATTACCCTGAGAGACGGAGAATTGAGATGACTAAAAGGGCAGACTGAGCAGCACAGAATCTGGGCCCAGTCTGTGACCTGCCACTTGCCAGTGTGTGACTTAGGCCAGTTACCAAGTTTCTCTAAGACTCAGTCTCCACATCTCCGAAATGGAGAGGCAGGAGTACCTAGCCTGGAGGGTTGTTTAAAAAAAAGAAAACAGCTGCCCCATGTAAAGTGTGCGATCAACAGACGCTTGCTTACTTTCTTTTAGATGCCAGTGCCATGACATTTAGAAAGTGTTAAGAACATAGTAAATATTCAATAAATACAGGCCACTGGTCCAGAATTCCTTTTCCTTGCCCCTTAGTATATCAAGCAGTGGCTCTTCAAACACCAATACAGTGAGTGAGAAAGCTAAGTCTACAGTAAGCTGCTATGACAATCGAACTACCAGGTTGATGAGATCTAAAATATTGATTAGGTTAAAGGGAAGACCCATGAGCTATGAGTGTCCCTGAGGTGGGAAAGGCGAGCTGAGCACAAGCAGGCATCAGTCTCCAGTGCAGTGGGACCAGCTGCCGGGATTTCCTCACCATGACCGTGAAGCGTGAATCCATAGTCCTTTCTCCCTTAAGTTACTTCTGTCAGGGGATTTTATCACAGCAGCAGGAAATACAGCAATACTACGGAGGGGTGAGGAAAGCCTGTCCTTCTCATCCTGAGGACTGAAGGACAATGAAGTGAGAAAGAGGGAGGGGCAGGAGAACAGCCATCATGTACATCACATACAGAAAGCACACCCCACATGGTATAACGTCTACACACACAATAAAACCTATATACCACACATACCATATGTATGTATAATGTAGTAAATACAGCCCATAGACCACAACCTAACATACATACGTACCACTATGTCCACATAGCACATATACTATACATCTCAGATACCATATATCATGTATGTCACATACAGACCACATTCCAGTCATGGACATCTATGCCAAACATGTCATAACCTGCACATGTACATACCATGCACACATATCAGTGTGACATATACACTATGCACATACCATATGCTACACATACCATATATACACAGGCATGTACCAGATATCAAATGACATATCACACACACACACACACACACACACATACACACACACATATACACACAATCCCATCCCACATACTATAGGACTAATTCTGAAATAATCAGAATATGGAAAGTACTAAAGGCCACTGAGACTTCATGTGGCAAAGCCTGGAAGGGAGCACCACACAGCCTGACAAGCAGGGGGGTCTAGTCAGCTTTCTCACACTTCTCTCCATTCTAGATCCTTCCTGGAGCTGCAGCAAAGGAGAAGACCACAGAAGAGGCAGGATACAGGAACCAGCTGAAAATTCAGAAGACCCTCTCTCCCCCTCCCCCACCCCCAAGCCTGAGACAACTGAATGGAGTCGGCCCGGGGATAGTGTGGGGACCTGGCCAAGCTGAGAGAGACCAGATCACAAGTCCCTCTAGCTGCCAGCTTCAGAAATGCATGCAATGACCAGGACTAGTGACCCAAGATGGAACCCAGAGACTCTAGAAACCCAGGGCTCTGGCACGTGATTCAGAAACAGTGGACAAGTCAATGTGAGTGAGGGGCAAGCTCAACAGGCTGGGGAGCAGGCATTTCTCCATAGCAAGATTGACTGTATCCTACACGTGTTGCTTAGCTTGTTGTCTTGTTGTGAACTGAATCTAGATTTTTGCCGCCGGCTACCCCAAGGCTAGAGAAAAACTAGAGATCCCAATTCTCTGTGGATTTCCGAGGCATGAGTTTTATGACCTTGGTACAGCTTGTGCTGTTATTTTAGTGGGTACAATTCTCGGTTTCCAGGAATGGCCCTCCCCACCCACAGAGCCATCCTACAAATAGAGGCCCCCTTCAGCCCCACGGATGATGTCTCGGAGTGGACACGTGGCCCAAGCCGAAGCCATCTGAACATCTGAAAATTAAAGGCAAGAAAGACGAGCTATCTGAGTCTAACACACATTTATGAGCCTTTTTCAGGGCAGAGAGTCCCACGGCTCTCTGCAGTCTTCCACTTCCCTAAATGCAAGTGTGTGTGTGAGAGAGCATTCTGTATGCAATGACCTTCTACATCTGTGCCATGCACTTTAGATGCGAGAAAAACTATTTTCATGTAACTGGCTAAATCATCGCTAGGGTTACTAAAAGTTAGAACACTGAGAGGAAAATGATTATTGTCAGAGTTCCCTGAGAACTCTAATTTGGTATTCTGCTAAGTGCCCCAGCTGGTGATGAGGGGCACTGTCCCTGTGCACAGGCCCACAGGTAGCTGGCACTCCTGCAGTCTAGGGTAATGGTATATTATTGTCAGTGCTTCAAACAGCGTTGCATTGAATCAACTGTGAGCTTTGGTAGGTTAATGGCATTGGCCTTCAATTAAAATTCACATTCACTATAAATCACTGTGAATTTGGTTTTATGTTTATTTACCTTTATAATTTCCAGTTTAATTTGTTATGGTTGTTTTGTATCGTGGTCTTCGGGGCCTGTAATTTGTTAATGACTAGACTTTGAAACCGTTATGTTTCAAATAAGGATCAGCCTGCCCTACTAATGCATATATGTATATCTCTCTCTCTTACAAGTGGATTAATGTGGTGGTAAATCAAGTAGCAAGGGATTTTTTTTTTCACCTCTGATATTTTGGGGTGATTGAAAGGTTTCAAGGCTTTTGTTGTTCTTCACTAGGTCACAATGAAGAATCCAAGGCCTCTCTCTATTCTCGAAGGAGGACTCGCAAATACCTGAACATGAAGATCTGCCCTGACTCTCCTTCTTGCAGACACCTCATTAGTCAGCTAATGATGAGGCTGTAGTCAATGAGGAATATATACACGACGATGGGCCCATTAGGTTATAATGGAGCTGACAAATTCTCATCACATGAAGTGTTGATCTCAGTTGTCAACTTGATCGGATCTGGAGGCAACTAAAAGATAGGCCTCAGGGCACAGACCTTTCTTGGTCACAATATTTGAAGTAGAAAGAGCCATTCTAAGTGTGGCAGCGAGGACAGCAGGAGGCCCAGGGAAAGCACTGCTTTTGCCTGCTTGTCTTAGTATCTTGCTGTTGGTGTGTTTACTCTGATGCTACTGCTGTGTTCTTACGGTCCTTTGCTCACAACAGTATCCACGTTGGGATTCCAACATGGACTGAAGAGCAGTGACTCTCAAGGACTCCTCCAGGCCTTCAGCACACAGATTGGGACTACAGAAGCATCAGCCCCATTGACCAAGTAGATACCAGGTTCTCAGCCTACCTAGTGTGAGGACAGCCAATACTAAACTATTCAGACCACATCATGTAAGCCAATCAATAACTCCTCTTTTAATATTTCTCCATTCTATATCAATAGTCCCCTTTTAAAATACATTTATTCCATCAGATTACTTCCTCTCAAAAACCCTAATACATATCGAGTATTAGAATCCAGGCCAGACTAGGGCCTAGGCCCCAACACTTGCTGCAACCCTTCCCTCTCACAGACACAGAGAGGCACCTACTGAGCACATTGTCTGAATCCTTCTGTATTCCTCACCTGGAAAAGTGAGTTAGCATCAACAGGAATATTGGTGGCCACATATTCTGCTCTCCACTCTTCCCTGCCTCCTGTCTGGGAATTAGAAAGCCTGGTGTGAAACATGCTTCCCTCTTAGCTATTAAAAGAGACCCTACTTTTGTGCACGGGCTGCCCCTACACCCAATTCCTATCTTGAGAGTACCTAGCACATTATCTTTATCTGGTGCTAGGACCTGAACCCACCTTCAGAACCCCTGCCATGCTGTTTTCTGTCTCTCTGTTTGTCGGACTGACTGACCTTTCACTCATAGTGACTTTGGGGTGGCAAAGTTCAATTCATTATTGGTGCATCTGTGGCATAAACTCACCTACTGTGCTGTTGGTCATATACAAGTATGGCATAGACAGTTATATACAGCCCAGCATGCTTGATAATGGTGACAAGTAGCTGCCACTGGTTCATGTACTTGCTGTGTCAACTGTGTATGATACAGGAGTGAAGAAGGGGTGGGAGGACTCTGAAAAGATAGTAGGGGGCAGACAGGATGCATGGGTACAGAGGGATGTGATGCCTTTTGCTGTATGCAGAAACTAGAAAGGAATGAGGACCTGTATTCAGTGTTAGCCAGGACTACATCATTTTTGTTAGGCTCCTCCATTTTTGGTTGAACTGGAACAACTGAAACTGCAGCAATTTGGTTTTCAGGACTAAAGTAACTTACTTTTCTAGTTTCTCACTTGCCTACTCTCATAACTGATTCAGAGACAGAGCAAGCATGCGCTGTGGACTACTTATTAACAATGCAGCTAAGGACATAGCACGGAGTCTCTGTCTACCCTTCCTCTGCAACGGGACCTCCAGCCTGCCCCAGGGACCTGAACTCTGTTCATCTCCTTCATCACGTGTCTGTCTGTCTGTCTGTTTGTCCATCTGTGGGAGGGTGTCACTCCTAGGCAAGTGGGATCTCATAAGAAAGTAAGCCAAGCAAGCCACAGAGAACAAGCCAGTAAGCAGCACTCTTCTGTGGTCTCTGTTTTGATTCCTGCCTCCAGGTTCCCGCCGTGGGCTCCTGCCCTGGCTTCCCTCCATGATGAACTGTCATCTGTAAGCCAACTAAGCCCTTTCCTTCCCCAAGTTGCTTTTAGTCAATGTTTTCTCACAGGAACAGAGAGTCGAAGTGGGCCACCTGGTGAGAAGGACAGGCTCTCTTATTCTTTTCTTTTAAAAAAAATTATTTTATTAGGAATAATTCCCAGTGGGTTATGAAGAAAACGTATTCATTGAATTTGATGAGTTTTCAAAAATTCTTAATGAAGATCAGTAAACAGTGAAATACCAGCAGAACTATCATATACTGGGCAAAGAGTCAGGCTGATTCCAAAAGCAACATGCAAAAACATAAAAAAGATAATATAAAGGAAGACAACCTGCTGAGTATTAAAAGTTATTTCAACATGTACTCTTTGCAAGCAGCGCAGAATTAGCTATCAAATCCAAACCACATCAAAGTTTGTCTGACAGAATCCAGGAGTCAAAATGGGAGGGTGGTGGGGGGAATCCTCAGTACAAGAAAACAGAATAGTATTTTGGAGCACATCCCTGGCCTGTTCAAGCATTAGTAGAAAAATCTTTTTTGGCAAGGGGTAGAAATACATACAAATGGAATGCTACACTTTTAAATCAGCAGACCATCCGAGGAATGATAAAGCTATCTTTAAAACATTATCCTAGTAACTCTAAAACATTATCCTTGTGGGCTCAAAAATCACTCAAAACAAATTTGTTTAAAGGTGTCAGTCACAATAGCTATACATCCAGGCACTAGGTTCAAGGGAAGTATAATAACAGATACTTTTCTTTCCCAAGGAGAATTTCTCTTAAACCCAAGCATGTTACTAAACAGCAACATTGTTCTTGGTAAACAGTAATTGGCAACCAAACAAGTTTTAAACACTGTAATTTCTGCCCAAACCTGTCTCAAACCTTTAATAAGCAAGATGCAAATTAATTTTGTTGTAACAAGCCTAGACTAATTCTATCAAACACATCCTTGGTTAGATATCCAGTTTCATTTAATGTTTTGAAAGTTCATTTGACCGCCAATCCAGTCCCTCATACAGACCTTGTAGCACAAGTGGCTTGGACATACCATGTTCTGTTCCGGAGAGACTGAAGACCTAACTTATCCATCATGTCACTGATGGCCATGGCGTTTGGCAAATCCTGTTTGTCTGCAAAAAGAGTAGCACTGCGTCCTGCAGCTCATCTTCCAGAAGCATGTTCTGTGGCACAGCTGTTGCTTCCTGGATTCTTTCACGATCATTGTTATCTACCACAAAAATGAGACCCAGGGTATCCTGGAAGTAAATGCCTCCAGAGAGGTCTAATTTTATCTTGACCACCAACATCCCATATCGTGAAACAAATATTCTAATATTCTATTGTTTCCACATTAAAACCAATAGTAGGAATGGCAGTGACTATTTCCCCTAGTCTCAGTTCATACAGAATTGTCATATTGCCAGCAGCATCCAATCCAACCATCAAAAGGTGCATCTTGCTGGAGAGGCGCGAGAAGAGAGAGGAGATGGTGAGGCCCATAGCGGTGATGGCACTTGACGGTCAAAAAGAAGGGGTCTGGTGCACCCTTGGGCCTTCACGGTTCCGGCTCACAACTGTGTGGGCGGAAGAGAAAACGCTGAAGATTCGTCTCACAGGCCTGAGTGTCAGCGAAGCCATGGGACTCGCTCAACGACTGGTGCGGCGGCTCCGGCGCAGCGGTAAGTGTTCGGCTGTGCCATGTCACACGGCAGCTACAGAGACCTCTCTTGCTCTTAAAACAGTGGTATAGTGTGGATTATTCTTTCTAAATACTTTAGCATCTAAACTGAGACAAAAGACAAGCAGATGAGCCACATCCTAGACTCACTGCTCGGATTACTGAGCACAGCCAGGCTGTTCACCCAATGGTTCACCTCTAATAAGGATACTCAAGACAATGGAAGAAAAATGTCCCTCAGCTCTACAGGAATCAAAGGTGAAAGGAGGAAGAGAGACCGCTGGGAGGAGACAGCCATAACCCAAACAAGAGCTGGTAGTGGCTTCCTTGGAGAGGTGGCTTGATTGTGGGTTGGAAGCAGATTTGAGACACAAGCTCTTGGACTTGGTAAAGGGATGGAAACTGATGGTGAGAGAGAAGGCAGCAAGGACAGCTTTCAACTTTATGTAGCTTGAACAGCTTGGTTGTGGTGTGCCACTCTCCAAGAGAGAAAACATTGGGGGGAAAAATGTCTGAAGTGGGGATAGCGGTGGTGGAAATCAAGAGTTTCCCTCTGAACATGTGAAGTCCGAGAGACATTCTGTAGACGAGATGTCAATTACAGGCTGAATGTGCCAGTCAGGAGTTCAGCAGAGAAGTTTGAAGGTGGAAATGTGTGAGTCACCACCATAAAGATGTTATTTAAAGCCAAGGAAAGGGTTAGAACCACCTACAGAGACAAGGTGGATTCCTTCCAGGCTCCCTCCACACAGCCCTCCACCGTTCCGGTCATCTAAGATGCACATTTAATCCTGGCATTCTGTTTCAAGTTACCCAGTAGCAATCAAAGGTTCTATTTTTCCTTTCCTCCTTGTGAAATGAAATTTTACTAAAGTTTTGTTTAAACTGCAAAGGAAAAGCTGTGTTAACACGTTGTACATTGACCTAGTTTCTCAGAAGAAATTATATAGCACTGATTAAAAGCCAGTACAATATTTGGAAAGTTAAGGAGAAACAGAGAACGCAAAAAAAAAAAAAAAAAATAAGTAATAATGAAGGCAAGCGGATAATTAAATTATTGCAAATGTGTTGCTTTTTAACATTACTTTCTCAGGGTAGCTAAGATAATTCATATACTTGGCTAAACATTTTAATTGCTTAGAAGGCCACTGGCTAACTGTGTGACCTTGTAAACCGTGTTGACCGCCTCTGTCTCCTCTTGCTTTTCCTGTAAGATGAGGATAATGATGTTTGCACTGGTTCTCTACAAAGGTTGCCGAGAGGGCCAAAGGAGATAACGGAAATACAAACACCAGGAACGCTTACCAGAGAGGGGGAGGCCGTAAGCTCCTTAAGTTGGACGACTGTGACCTGCTATGCTTCTGTCCTCTCTGCCTGGGAGAGTGCATGGAGCTTATCGTGGGATATTATCAGAGAAAGGGAACATACTGCAAGTGCCCCTTATTGCCTCCAGGATAAATCTCAGTTGGCTTTCCCTACCAAGAGTCTAAGATTGGGACCCTAATGCAACACTGTTCATGAGGTTATCAGGAATGGAGGGGTGGGGGACAGGAAGAGACCAAGAGAAGCGGCAATGCAGTGGAGATGGTGGAGGGATCGAGTCCGTGAGAAGCTTGTGAGTCGTTTCTCAAACTGCCCCCCCTAAAAGGCAGGTTGCTGAACATTCACCAACCAGCTTCAGTCTGTCCCCTGAATGAGCTTACCCTGGAGTATATTGATTAATCTCCCCTCCCCAAAATGAGCATTTCCTGCGACTTTGTTGATACTAAGAGGTAGCAGGCAGGATGTGCTTGGTGTGGAACCTCTTGGGTACTGAGCCTGAGCATCGTCAGAACCTTCCAACACGCAGCAGCTGGCATCAGAGGTAGACCAGATGTGATATGGTCACCCAAAGCTGCCTTTTCAAAATCCCAGACCATCGAGCTACCATGTGTTGTCTGATACAGTTTGAACATTTCCCCCCAAGTCGATATGCCTGAAAGTTGATCTCTAATATACAACAGTGTCGTATTGTGATAAGAGGTGATTAGCACTTGATGGCACATGAATGGACGAATGCCATTGTCACAGGAGCAAGTTAGTTATCTCAGGAGGGAATTCAATAACACATTGAGTTCAGTTCTCTCTCTCTCTCTCTCTCTCTCTCTCTCTCACACACACACACACACACACACACACACACACACACCGTTTGTTTCTTTCCTCTATGCTATGGCACAACATCAAAGTCTTTATCAAATGCAGCCTCAGCCTTGGACTTTCTTTTTTTTTTTTTCTTTTTTTCCTTTGAGACGGGTTTCTCTGTATAACTGGAACTCACTCTGTAGACCAGGCTGGCCTCAAATTCAGAAATCTGCCTGCTTCTGCCTCCCAAGTGCTGGGGTTAAAGGCGTGTGCCACCACCGCCCGGCAGCCTTGGACTTTCAAGTCCCCCAAAGCCTGGTCCAAATAGGCTTCTTCTATTTCCAAATTACCTTGCCTATGCCTCTGCCAGAGCTGCACAAAGTGAACCAAGCCATCTCCCCCAGCCCCTCGGGGACCTTGCCCTGCCACTGAGCTGTGTCGAAGAGGCAGTTCCATGAGGCTCTTTCTGGATTCACACCCCTGCCTGCCTCCCTGTGCCACGACTGCTTGGATCAAGCTTGTTCCAAGAACACCCAAACTTTTCGGTTGCTTGAGTGTGAGTGTGTGTGTGTGGTGGGGGGGGGGGGGTCTGCAACTACCGCAGCCAGCTGGGTAACTATCAGAGGAACGCAAGAAGGTTAGCTCAGTTCAGCACAGTGCAGTGGCTAGTGTGGCTTCGGGCTTAGCGAATACGACCCCAAGTAGCTTATTTTAGGCATATTTAAGCACAATTTGGTGGAAACTTTCCTGATGATAATTAACTCTATCCTATGTGCACAATAAAGTGTAAGACATGACTACATTGAAACTCCTCGTAAAATACATGTTGACATCCTCCATAAAGATAGGTTCTATAGATTGACAAACTCACGATAAAGGTTTAGGGAAGGAGCTAGCGCAGTCTTGGCTGTACTGATAGTAGAAACGTTGCCAGGCTGTTAACCACATCCACTCCCAGCCTTCTGAACGGAGAACAAATCATGTATCCCTTCCTTTGAGGAACAAGTGTGAGTGTTTGACATTCCAGGGTCCCTGACAACTTATAACTAGTTAAGATCGGCTCTCTGAGGGAAGTGAGGGAGCAGGTTCTCTCTCTGGGAAACATGAACTGAGAACACCCAAGAGAGTGAGTGTATCAGTAGGAGGCATGGAGCCTGCTGGGGTGACAAGGAAGGATAGGACCAGGGTAAAGTGGGCCAGCAGGAAGGCTGATCAGAGACATGCATCATCAAAGAAATGATTCTTCTGCTGTGTACGAAGGGTGAGCAAAACAAGACAATAAGGGGAAAGAAGGCGAGCTGGAGAAAGATGACTGGCAAATGGAGTGAGAGCCCCTCCACTCAAGACAGATGGCATCCCCGTAAGGAAGACCCAGTGCCGACAGAGTTGTGCGGACTGCTCCTAAAGCCAGGTGATGGCACTGTCTTGTGTGTGTCCTTCTCAATAGCCCTACCCCACCACAGAAAAGACTCTAAGTTAGGGTTTCAGACACCCAGACCTCAGTCAGACTCCAAATGTGACACATGTGCTCATGATGTGTTCCCTGCTTCTCCTTCCTAGACAACTGTCTATCCTTTCAAAACTTGGCTCAAACCTAGGTATGGTGGCACCTGGGAGCCTGAGAGAAAAGGATTTTCATGAGTTTGAACTCAGCCTGGATTGCATAGTGAGATCCTGCCTCAAATTTTAAAACCCCCCTCATCTCAGATAACAGACCTTTTCTGACTCCACCACCCTAACTAACCTCATCCTCTGTGGTACCTATCTCTATTACAGCAGTCTTCGATTTGCTGCTGTCCTGGTCTAATGCCCTGATTCTGAGAACTTCCTGAAAGGGACAATTCATTAATTAATTGTCTATTTAACAGTTACATATCAGGTGCTGCTTATGTGTTTGGTGCTGGAGACATAAAAACAAAGAAGTCAAATCAGGTGTGGAGAGATATGTCTGCGATCCCAGCACTAAGCAGGCAGAGGCAGGAGCCAGCTTCAGCTGCGGGCCAAACCTTGGCTCAAAAAACTGAGAAGACAAGAATAGAAGAGGAGGAGGAGGAGGAGGTAGCACAGTTCTTGCTCTTGTAGAACTTATAGAGAACGTGTTGGATGGATGGATGGATGGATGGATGGATGAGTAGATGAATGAATGATGTATGGATGGATGGGTGTGTGGGTTGATGGGTAGATGGATAGATGGGTGGATGAGTTAGTGGCTGGGTAGATGGATGGATAAGTGGCTGAAGCTCTTACGTGTAAATGTCCCCACTGCAATTCTACTTCTAGTTAACTAGAAGTCTTAAGACAAGAGTCTTAAGACAGATACAACTCCATCTCTGGAATAGTTCTCTTTTATTATGGAACAAATTGCCCTATGGCTGACATACTTAAGAGAAGTTCCTATGTCATAATTTTAAACAAATCCCCAGGGTATCAGCTAGAAAACCTGAAAGCCAGGACCTGGCTGCCCCTGAAGGCTTGACTGGGAAATACAACTTCTCCCATGCATGTGGGAAGCCGGTTACTCCCTGTGATTATGGCAGCTGGCTTCCCCGGAGCAAATCATGTGAGGGCAATGGGTGAGAAATGTAACTCACAGCCTCTCATCGGGCCTCACACACTGCCAGCTTCATCATATTCTGGAAGATTATGAGATACTGCTCGACCTAGCCTGTGTTTGAGGAGACACAAATTACATGACACCTTTTGAAGGGAGTAGTCTAAACGAAGTTGTGAGCCAGGTGTGGCAATTCGTGACTTCAACCCTAGCACTTGGAAAACATGGTGGATCTCTGTGATCTCCAAGCCAGCCTGGTCTATGTAGTGAGTTCCAGACCAGCTGGGACTATACAAAAAGACCCTGCCTTAAAAAAAGAAAGAAAGAAGCAGTGAGCATGTTGACTTATTTTATTTTCTCCAGATGAACCACCTCTGTTTGAATACTCCTCCATAAACTTCATCCTACCAACTTCCCCCATATTGACCTCATCAAAACAATCAACTGTCCTTTGCATTTTTAAAAGGTCATATTGCTAATCTCCACAGAAAACAGATGCAAAGGGAGGTTAAAATGACAACTCTAAAGGAATTATAAAATCACGAGAACTGACAAAGCAGTAAAGATGAGGATTCATGAAATCACTGAGTCCTAGTTCTGTGTCTCTGACGTCACTCCAAACACTTGCTGATGCTCTTACTCTGGACTCACTCACACTTCCTGCTTGGCTGGATATGCTGCTGAGCTCCTAGGGCCTTACCCAAAGATATTTACTTGACTCTTTAACATCTCATAGAATTTCTGGTCTCTTCTAGAACATACTTGAGTTATGAACTATCTAATTTTTGTTGTTGTTACTGTTCTGATTTTTCCTTTCTTTCTTTCTTTTTTCTTTTCTTTTTTTTTCTTTTTTTAGTTTTTTGAGACAGGGTTTCTCTGTGTAGCCCTGGCTATCCTGGAACTCACTCTGTAGACCAGGCTGGCCTTGAACTCAGAAATCAGCCTGCCTCTGCCTCCCAAGTGCTGGGATTAAAGGCATGCGCCACCACTGCCTGGCTACTGTTCTGATTTTTAAGGCAAGATCTTCCTATGTATTCCAGACTAGTCTTGAACTCCCAGTCATCCTGTCTCAGCCTCCCAAACGCTGGGATTTGAGGTGTGTGGTATCAGACCCTGCTGAGCTATTCTGCTTTAGAATCCTGCCCACAGTGGCTCTTCTAAGTTGTATCCTGATCCATGGATAATGGCAAAGAAAGTCCTGACTCCAAACAACCTAAAGGTTTTCCTCCTGGGTTTTGGGTTTGGTAAAGCAATATTATTTCTTTCTTGGAAAACTCTAATAGCCCTGTGACTGGTCTGTCTCCTAACAGACTTCCACATCTCAGCCAGAGTGGCTTAAGTCCAAAGTCTGACTTCGCTGTTCCTGATCTTGGACTCTTCCATGGCTCCACCTTGCCCCCAAGTCCATGTGACAAAATTCACAAGGCTTTCAGTGACACAGCCTGACACTGGCTTTCAGTCAGTGGGGAAAACTAACCAAGTTCTCACTCTCTTGTCAATCTTTCTCCATCTGCTTCCTCTATCTGGAAAGCTCAGCTCTCTGGTGCCTCACTCCTCACAAGACTTCATACCTACGACCCTGCAGGGATCAGTTTGGATGGAATCCTTTCCAGGAGATCTGCCTGGCTTTCCCTGCTCCAAGTTAGCCAGCCCACAGGGCTTTCTCTTGCTTTTCACACACGATTCTATGTCTCTGGTCTAATCATACTGTCGAAATATTGAAGGTCTAACCTAAGCCTCGTATCCATATTGTGTTTGGCTCTCAGTACTTGCAGAGTGAGCATTATCTGATTGGTGAGTGAACAATGAGTGAACAGAGATATTTCATGTCTGTCTCTCAGGTGTCCATGGTAGTTCTCTGGAAGGCCTACCTGGTCCTATTCTCCTATAACACACTATTGCCAGAAGAACTCCCACTTAGGGGATGGATGAATGCTAAGAAGGGCTCAGCTCTTCTATGACCTTCGTTGTCCTGGACCACCTTCAAAGCTGAGTCTTGTTAGCCCTGGAAAGGTGGCACCTCAGCATCACAGTGACCCCTGCAATCCAAGGGACAGGTCCTTTTTTTTTTTTCCTTCAGATCCCCAAAGAACAAAGGACCAGCCGCCATTTTTTTCTTCCTCTCTGTATGACTGATCAGAGCTGCCATGCAGGATGATCAGCATTTGGCCACTCCCCTTTCCTAACAGGTTAACTGCCATTCACAGCTGCTCTTTCTATGGTCCTTCCTCTAACAGCAGCTAAAACAGTTCTTCATCAGAGAAACCCAAACTACAAAGTCTCAGAGCATTGAAGGTTGTGACTATTGTTGACCTAAAATAAGAACTCAGTACTGACTGGAGCTCGGTGGTACAGTGTTTGCCTAATCATGCCTAAACAAAGCCCCATCATTTTCAGTCCCCAGTACTCTAATGAGGATCCTACTTCAGGAAAAATAAGAAAGCAGTTTATTCTAAGGCAAATATGAGGGATGATGGTCCAGGAACACACATGGAAGTCACTCTGAGCCACCGTAGAAGAGGTTACGTGAACTTGAACAGACATAGAACAGGAGAAAGTCATACATCAGTAGATAGGTTTACCAGTCCCGGTAGCAGAAGTGTCAGGCAGGCTGGCAGCAGCAGATTGGAGGAGTCTCTTTCTATTACCTTTTCGTCACTGTGACAAAACACCTGATAGAAGCGGCTTACTGGAAGAAATACTGATACAGACATTTCAGGCCATGGCTGACTGGCTTTGAGCCTGAGGGGACTGGGCTTATCATAGTGGCAGTAGGACTTAGTCAGGAAGAGCTGCTCACCTCACAGCATGCAGAATGCAAATAAACACATCTTTCCAGGCCACGCCCCAAGTGATCTACTTCCTGGGGCCATCTCTACCTCCTTCCTTCTCCTACCTCCAAACAATATGGACAGATTATTAATCTACATGGAAATTAGCCGTTGACTAGGTCAGAGCCCTTAAGATCTAATTACTTCCCCCAAACCCATCATCTAGCAGCTAAGCCCTCAGCTCATGGGTCTTTAGGGCCGGCAGATGGGGTGATGTTTCACATCCAAGCTGATAGCACTTAGAAACTGCTTTTGCTATAGAGCATTGACTCCTTATTCAGGTTGACAAGTTTGAAAGGTTCTGGGTTTGGGGTTCCAGGAAGCAAGTGGGTAAGAGATTTATTAGAAGAGTTATTAACTCTCCAGACAGACAGATAGACAGACAGACAGACAGACAGTAGCATGGTGGGACCCCTTAGGAGAATTCGGGCCCCTGTAACAGAATAGAGATCCCCTTCTTCTTTTTTAAATAATTTATTTATCTTTATTTTATGCACATTGCTATGTTTTTGCCTGCATGTATGTATGTGTGTGTGAGGTTGTTGGATCTTGGAGTTATAGATCGTTGTGAGCTGCCATGTGGTTGCTGGTAATTGAACCAGGGACCTCTGGAAGGGTCATCAGTTCTCTTAATGGCTGAGCCATCTCTCTAGCCCCAGAGGTCCCCTTCTTATAGGCTTGGGAGAAAGGAGGGTAGAAAGGAGACTGAAAAGTTTCCCTTTTTGGCCTGCTGATGGTCGTTGCTAGGGGTAACCAGGGAGTGGTGAGTTTAAGAATGGCAAGTGATGGGTAAACACCTTTCCGGCAAGCCCTTACTAGGCTTTGGTAGGATGAGCAGGGCAGAAGCAAGCTGCTTAGTTCTAGGAATCAAATGACTTCTGTTTCTGGAAGTCATAGTTCAACAAAAATGGAAGAGCTTTACAAAATGGTGCGGCCCTGGCTGACACGGTAGCTAAAGCACAAACATCAGACACCAACGTCTGGGTTTTGTGTCTCTGCCTCCTTTATTTTGGCAGAAAATACAGAAGTAAGTCATTGTCCTTAACTTTTTCTCTTGAGCCACATCTTGTATTCCCAGAACAGGTAGACCCCAAATGGGGGCAATTTTCCATGCTGAGGAGGCAGGGCCCTAGAGCTGAAGTAGGAAGCTCATGAGAACCAGGCTGCTCCCATCAACAACTTCAGTAGTAACAACTTCAGGACCACCTCACACAACCAGAACAGAAGCAGTGTCAACCAGACCCCACCTTAGCTAGGACTGTTTACTAATGCAGACCTTTCAGTTCTTACCCTCATTTTTTCTCTACTGAAGCCTAAAGTTGATGTCACTAGACCCCATTACCTGCTCCACCTCCCAATGTACCACACTGACTAAATCTCTTCCCCCTGCTTTGCACCATTAGTCATCTCTTTAATAAGCTTATATGAGAATGGGAGGCCCAGTCAGCATTTTGAGGATGTTGGAGCTTAGGCTTTTTCCATAAAACTCCAGTTACAAAACCGTAACACTCCTCTTCAGGCTTCAGATGTTATCATTACAGCACTGTTAGCTTCAGGCTTCATGGAGGTTAAGCTTCATAATACATTCTGGAAAATTTATCTGTCAGTCATGAAAAACGTTAGGTCAGATACAAGAGTTAAAGTAATTGACTATAAGAGGTCCTAAGATAGTCCAAGATAATTTTAACTTGGACCTATAGCATCCCATGTCTGCACAGCCACAACGTCTCCAAGGTCAAGCCCAATGTCAAGTAGTCTGCCAGATTCTTAATATAGATATATTGTCTTCAGAGAACTTCAACTACCACACTCCGTTCCCTAGGACCATGTGTGTATGGTTGAAAGCCTAAGATAAGGGGATCCCCCACTGACAAGAGGAATGACCTTGGACAAGTCACAGAACCACCCCCCTCTCTTGAGATAAAGATCTCACTTCATAACCCAGATTGGTCTTAACCTTGTGCTCTTCCTGGTACAGCCTCCCAAGTGCTAGGATTATGAGTACTTGCTACCACCTCTCCGTACTCAGAGGATGTTTTAATCCTTTGGAGCCTCCTCAATATTGTTGTGAGGATTAAATAAAACCATCAGGAAAAGGAACTTAGAATAGAGTAGGTCCTCAAAGAAATGATGGCTACTATCCTTGCACATAAAGGAAGGCAAGGACCAGGTGAGCATCCCTCACTCTCCGACCCTTCTCTTGGTCTCACTTAGCCCTCTCTATAGGTCCCTTAAAAGCCTTTCTTCTGTTGGTGTATTATGTACTTTCCTATTGTCATGATAAAACACCATGGCCAAAGCAACTCATTAAAGAAAGCATTTAACTGAGCTGACTGTTTTACAGGGTTAGAGTCCATTTGCTCTGCCACGATTATCGCAAAAAACATGGCAGCAGGATCAGCTGAGAGCTCATATCTTAATCCATAACCACAAGGTAAAGAGAGCTCCCTGGGAATGGTGTGGGCTTTTGAAACCTCAAAGCTTGCCCCAGTGGCACATATCCTCCAACAAGGCCACACCCCTTTACCCTTCCCTAATGGTTCCATAAACTGGGACCGAGTATCCAACCTTATGAGTCTATGGGGGCCATCCTTATTCAAACCACCATGGTTGGTGTATTAGTTACTCTTCTCACCACTGTGACCATGAAACCAGACAGGAAACAATTTAAGTTGGGAAGGGTTTGTTGTGGCTTATGTTTGAAGGGATACGGTGTATCCTGATGGGGATACCATGACAGTCAGTGTGTGAGGCTGTTACATCCACAGTCAGATAGCAGAGAAAGATGAATGCTGGTCCTCACTTCACTTTCTCCATTTTACTCACTCTGAGACCCCAGCCAATGGGATGATCCTTCTCATATTCAAGGTGGGTCTTCTCTCTTCTGTGTAACCTTTCTGGAAACACTCTCATCGTCACACCCAGAGGCATGCTTCCATGGTGATCCTAAAGCCAACCACATCGACAATGGAGATCATTCATCTCGGGAGGGAACAAGACTCACCCATTTTCTTCTTGGTCCTGCTACTCATTGAGCGAATGAGCATGAGGTCTTCTTAGCACTGGGTTCTTAGCTGAAAACAACTCCTGTGTGTTGAGGGAGGAGGAATGAGGAGTTGTTTCCACTGTATTTCTGGGTTTCCCCACAACAAATGCTACATACAGTCTGCTTTTCCCTGGATGACCTGAAAGCAAACACCCTTGGCTACAACAACAAACCAAATTCCTTCCACAGACTGCAGCCTAGGATAGATAAGGAATGCACAGTATTCCTGTAGACACAGCCTCGATCCTACGCTTTGGGAAATTATCCCCGTCTTATGCTACAGGGACATTTGCATCGTGATCAGCTTAGTTTCTATTGCCAAGTATCACCCTGTTAGCTCAAAAAGGCTTCCACCTGAAGCAGAAGGCTATGATGCCGCTCCCTTGGCACAGTCTCCCTCTCCTCAAGTTCTCCTTTACTAATAGTTGTTTTTCTTGCTACACATCCCACCATACACTTCCATCTTCCTACTGCAAAGCTCAGCCCCTTGTGGGAACTCCCACTCAGCCTTGTTTTCCAGCCTGTAAGGCACTGTTTGGTCTCAACTCACTGCACAGATGACTAACACATCCTAAACTCAGAGATGAATCAGCCAGGTTACCAGCTCCTACCATCCATCTCACAGGCCTGCTGACCTCCTCCAGTGCCAAGCTCAGCCCAGCCCAGCCCTGGTTTCCTGGAACTGTAATTGCATCTTGTCCCCATCTGCCCACCCTGAATGTACCCAAGCCCACATTTCCAGACCAGGGCATCCCAGGTTTGGGTTTTTCCCTTCTTGTTTTGCTTCCACTTTTATGCTGTGCGGCACTAATGAAGCCATCTTCAG
Organism: Montemys delectorum; assembly: GCA_019843815.1. Lineage (NCBI taxonomy): Eukaryota > Metazoa > Chordata > Mammalia > Rodentia > Muridae > Montemys > Montemys delectorum. The sequence continues at coordinate 19,407 of JADRCD010238608.1, forward strand.
GCACAGTTCAATCCCCAGGTCTGATTATAACAAGATGTGCCCACAACTGAGCAATACAACACACCCCCACATCCCATGGAGAACTTTTGCAATCTATTATATTGTGACACCACAATTCTCTAAAAATTTCTAAACACGCAATAACAACAAATAAAATTCCTTCCAGGGAAAGAGAAAGCTCACTCTCACTTCACAGTCTTCCCCCCCCCCCCCCCAACTCTGATGACAATTAATCTACCTAAATCTCAAAGCCTCAAAGTTCTAGGCCTAACCAATAGCCGAGCGCCTGTAATGGGCTTTCTAGCTCACCCCACCCCACCATCCGCCCCAATTTCTTCAATCTGCTCAGTAACCAGAGCCATTAAATCTAGAAAACTAATTTGCAAGGAAAACAATGAGAAGAGCAGTAGTTTCTCTGTCGGATTCTAATGTGAAGTCCCACCAGGACTGGAGCCCGCGGTAAAGCCTGGAGAGGGGTGCCTGGAGAGAACCAGCGATTAACATTCAAAGCCCCAGCGCTTCGGAAGCTGACCCGCTGCAAAATGGAAATCTGCCCTACCCCACGGGGGCCAGCACTCAGGTTCACATTATTTATCCTGCAAACCGAATTGCTAATAGCAAGCAATCCCGGGCTTGCTCCCCCGCAGATTAGGGGGAGCCTGCAGAGTTTGCAGAGCCATCCCAGGACACGTGCCTGGGTTACTTAGGAGCAGTGCTATTTGGGAAAGGAAATGCAGGGAATAAAGCTGAGAGGAGCGGGAGGAGAGGTGGGCCAGAAAGGCCAGGAGGGGCTGAGACACAGGGAAGGCAGGCTGGTGGTCTTTGCCCAGCCCCTACAGACAGCTGACCTTGTGTGCCAGGGAAACTCTGCTATGCTCTGTTCCCCAGGGATGGGGGTGGCACTCGGAGATTGGTAGATTCACCTTGAGTCATCCTGTGAGTCACTAGCAGAAGGCAGAAATAGATCTTATGAGCCACTGTTCTTGTCACAGCATCTTGTTTCGGCAACCCAGACTCCTGGGAGGGGAGGGATCAGAGTGCTGCACACAGCCAGGTTGGTCCATTTGATGAGAGGACTTCTTCTCAAGTCTACTCCCATTCCCAAGGGAAGTGATTAAAAGCCAAGAACCAAATCAAACTCTCTGGCCAAGTCAGGCACTATCTTTACATCAAGCACACCTGTTTACCATCCCTCCCAAGGGCCAACTCATCTGAGCCACACGCCAAGTCCAGCTGGATCCTCGGCTCACATGGAATGTGCATGCATCCTGGCCAGAAAGCCTTCTTGATTACATCCATTCATTTTCCTCTTTCCTCTAACTTATAGTCTTTTAGGGCTTAGGACAGAAATATAGCTGTCTACCCGACATCCCAAGTACGTTCAGCCCAATGTCTTCAGAAAATAGACGTAGTCTTGTTATATACCCATTCATGGCTATGTACTGTTTGAAAACTTAGCCTTTATTATTATTCAAGTATAGTTGCCATTGGGGGAAAAAATAGTTCTTAGTTTTCTAGAAAAACCAATCTGCCACACTATCCAGAGCCACATGGGGACACCCCATGGGCATTCAAGAAGAGACTGGAGCAGAGGGGAGTCCACCTAAAACCCTCTGCAGCATGGGAAGCTTTTTTTTTTTTTTTTTTTTTGGCTTTTTGAGACAGGGTTTCTCTGTGTAGCCCTGGCTGTCCTGGAACTCACTCTGTAGACCAGGCTGGCCTCGAACTCAGAAATCCACCTGCCTCTGCCTCCCAAGTGCTGGGATTAAAGGCGTGTGCCACCACCGCCCAGCTTTTTAAAGTATTTTGGAGCATGGACTCTACATTGTTTGATTTGTGCACAAACAGACCTGGCCAAGCAGTTTACGGTGTCTGATAACTGAGCGGCCCTAGGAGGAAAGGTTTCTAAGAGACAGTGAGGCCCCCGGGGGAACAAGGCATTTGTCACTAGTGCAGCAATTACCTTTGTAGCTGCTGCCATCATTTTATGACCATAGGAGAAGCCAGTTCCAGAGAAACTACCAACTACTGGTGGCACAACCAAGTTAAGCAGTCCTGAAGGGCCAGCCTCCGATGTTCTCACACCACGAGCTAGCAATGTCCATTAGTATTCTGTGTGCCTCTGAAAACATCCTAAGACAGTCTTTTCAGTTTACTCTAAGATCTGCCTCTGTTCTTCCTGTTGTTGTTGAACTAGATTTGTTTATGTTGTTGAACTAGAATTGCTCTTTAGAGAATGAGTTTGATGTTTGAACTTACTCCACCCCCATCCTCACCCTCACCCCCACCCCCACCTCCACCCCCTCCCCATTCTCCCATCTCCCACTCCACCCCTGGGGTTACAGGAGCTGCAGATGGCATGGAGTGGCCCATCACATTTTTTTTTCCAGTTTTGTAGGACTTGGCCTCACTCATTGCTTACAGAACCTTTCCAAAATCACATAGAAACAGAAGCCAGGTGTTCTGAAACTGAGAAGATGGTAGCATCCCATGCATTGTTTTTCTCTCGTGACCCCTGGCTGTTCATAGCCAATATTTGGATGCAGTTGGCCCTGGGGCGGGGGGGGGGGGATACTCTTGGAAGAGGGGACATGGTTCAGTATGGGGAAGGGAATGAAACATAGCTTCTATTCAACTACAAGACCAAGTCAGCGTAATTGAGAGCCATTACCTGAGAGGACAGGATTTCCTAGGGCTGCAGGGACAATAGAGTCATGGTAGAGAGCTTAGGGAGAGCCCCCAAGACTTGGAATTTACATCCTCAGCACTGAATGAACACACACATAAACATACACACACACCCACACACACAAACATGCACACCTACACAAACACATACACAAACATGCTCACACACACAAACACACACATATAGGAACATGCACACACACAAACATACACACACATAGGAACATGCACACACACAAACATACACACACATAGGAACATGCGCGCGCATGCACACACACACACACACACACACGACAATATTTCTGTACATGCATTGGCCACTATCCAGATATGTGCCCTCTGCCAAATCACATCACAATTCTAGACTTCCATCTCCTCAACCATGAAATATGGGAATTGAACTAAATTATTTCTGGTCACTTCAGATTCACTTTAAAAATCCCATGATTCTAAATATAAACAGATCGCCTGAACCATTTTTTAAAAAAACTAAATGTCAAGCACATGAGATCATGTCCATTATTAGAGAAAAAGACTACCATTCAAATCTAAAGAACCAGTAGTGGACGGTTTTGTTCTACCAAGATACAAAGGTTAGTGCTGTCCATCATGTTAATATTGTTGTCATGGGTTAGACTCATGCCTCTTTTTCCTACTCTCCAGTGCTTCTGACTGTGATCTCATTTGGAAATATGGCTGCTGTAGATATAACTGATTGAGACAAGGTTATATAGCCATATTGGAGTAGGGTCAGCCTTTAATCTAAAATGAATGATGTCTTGGCTAGGCCTGATAACTCACTTGTAATCCTAGCACTGAGGCAGGCAGGTTTCTGTAGGTTGGAGGCTAGCCTATGCTACATAATGAGTTCAAGGTCAACTAGGGTCACACGGTGAAACCTTATTTGATGGTTATTTATTGTCACTCTGACTGGACTTAGACTCCCAGGCACCTGTCAGAGAGGACATTTCTAGAAAGGTTTTCACTGAGGAGGGAGGAGTCACCATGATTGATGAATGGGTGGCACCACCTCATTAGCTAAGGTCCCAGAGCTAATAAAAAAGAAAACAGGAAAAACCACCATCACCAGCATTCTTCCCTTTATGACTGTAAATTCAGTGTGGCCAGCCGTGTTGTGTTCCCACTCCACAATTTCCCCACTGTGATGGACTGCGCTGTCAAACTGTAATCCAAAATAAAGCCTTCCTTCTTCCCCCTTGCTTCTGTCAGGCATTTTATTACATCAACGAGAAAGTTAATTAATAATCTGCCTCCAAGAAATAAATAATGAAAAATAATTAAATAAAGCAGCCGTGTCTTGATAAAAAAGGAGAAAGACAGAGATGGAGTACCGTGTAAAGACACAGGCACAGGGGGAGAGAGCTGGGTGTCTACAGAGGCCTCAGCTGAAGGGCGCAGCTCGACGCCCAGGAGTCCAGCGTTGCTATAAGCTTCCAAAGCTGGAAGAGTCTGGAAGGGATCCTGCTGTAGGAGGAGCACAGCCCCAGTGTTACCATGATGTCCGATTTCCCAGTTCTAGAACTGTGAGGCACCACAGCTCTACTTTGGACCACACAGTTGGTAGCCCTTTGTCACCGCAAACTTAGGAAATGAATATAGCTATAGTATTTATTAAATGCTTACTGTGGACCAGGAGCTTCATTTGCTGCTCCGACTGCTGCTTTACTCCTGAATCTTTACAGTGATCTTGGGATCAACGATATTTTAGCCACATTTTAACCAGCGAGGATATATACGAATATGCCCACAACCACCAAGTCGGGGCGAGTTAAACTTTAAAATTGAAGATTCTGTTATAAGGATCTTAGTGTAATGGGAGTTGGCTATCTGAAGTCTCTGTGGACACCACACTTTCTAGACTTACTGATTTGTTTTGCTTGATTGTAATGTGTTTATCAAAACTGTAAAATGCCTTGGAATCAGCATGTCTGAAACAATCCATACCCTTCATCCCCCTTCGTACTCTTCATTCCCCCTTCTAACTTCAGTTTCCTATTAGAACATTTCTTTCTCGCTTCTCTCCAGCCATAGTTAGTGGCTCTGTGCACTGACTTGCTTTGGCTCCCTCTCACTTCAAATCCTGAACCTGTGGGCTATATATCAAATCCAATGACAGCTCACAGTCTCCATTGCCACTACCCTGGCCCTGTGTCCCTACTCTGAGCTCAAGTGCTCTATGAAATCTTGCAACCTGGACTTTCCAAAGGTTTGTCATCACACGTTGAGTAAAATTGACTTTCAGGCGAGGATGTTGCTCAGTCAATAGAGGGCTTTCCTAGCATGTACAGGCTGTGGACTCAATCCCCAGCACTGCATAAAACTAGACATGGTGGTACACACTTATAATCCCAGTACTTGGAAGGCAGAGACAGAAGGATTACAAGTTCAAGGCCAGTCTCAGTTACATATGGAGTTTGAGGCTAACCAGAGCCACAGAAGATCTTGTCTCAAAAGCAGAAGGAAGGAAGGAAGGAAGGAAGGAAGGAAGGAAGGAAGGAAGGAAGGAAGGAAAAGAAAGAAAAAAAAGGAAGGGAGAGAGAGAGAGAGAGAGAGAGAGAGAGAGAGAGAGAGAGAAAGGACAAAGGAAGGAAGGAAAGAAGGAAGAAGAAGAATGAAAGAAGCTTTTTCCATGGTCCATGAGACTCCTCTGGCCTAGTCTCTGCCCTACCCTGGAGCCTCAGAGGCAGTCATTTCTGTCCATGGACATCTTTGGACCTTTGGTATGAAATATTGTCCTATCTAGAGCCTCATCTAGCCACCTCCTCCTCATTATTCAGGTACAGAGGCCTTTCCCTAGATTTAAGCTAGCCCCATCCCTAGGCCCAGTCCTTCCTATTCCCTGGTTTCATCCCCTTTGCTCTCTAAGAACTCAGTACGCTTTTATAACCTTCCTTTTTTCTCTGTCTTTCTTGTCCTTCCATGAGAATAAAAGTCTTTCCCACCCTTGTTCATCACTTACTCTAATGCCCAGCGTACAGTCTGGCCCCCACAGGTGCTTCTGCCTGTCAGGAAGGAAAACTTGAGGTTCCCACCTTGAGCCTAAACCTTTGGTGTCTCTCTTCCATCTGCCGCTGCTCCCTGTCCAGCACTACGGCCCAAACAGGTATTCACCAAATGCTTGTTGACTGCTGTCTTAGTTAGGGTTTCATTGCTATGAAGAGACCATGACCACAGCAACTCTTATAAAGAAAACATTTCATTGCGGGCTGGCTTACAGTTTTAGAAGTTTAATCCATTATCATCATGGTGGGAAGCATGGCAGGATACAGGCAGACATGATGCTGGAAGTATAACAGAGAGTCCTACATCTTGATCTACAGACAGCAGAAGGAGACTGTGTGTCACACTGGACATAGCTTAAACATAGAATACCTCAAAGTCCTCCTTCATAGTAATGCACTTCCTCCAACAAGGCCCCACCTACTCCAACAAAGCCACACCTCCTAATAATGCCATTCCCTGTGGGGCAAGCATTCAAACTCATGAGCCCTGGAGTGGGGTTGGGGGTAGGGGGCAAGCCTATTCAAATGACCACAGCTGTACAGAGAAGCCTTTCTTCTACAGTTTTGTTTTTCTTGGATATTGAATTTCCTGGTGGTTCAAGGAGCTTACACTTAGGAACATACACTTGGAAAGACTCAGAAATGCACATATACCCAATTTCTTTTCTATAAAGGACATCCCCACTCAGCAAACAGGGTCATCCTTCGTGTGTGTGAAGCCTTGCCCTGCCTCAAACCTGGGACCTGCCCGGCTAACCGAGCTCAGATATGTAAATACATCCTGGATTTTTAATTACTTCCAACATAGAGAACACATTTGGAGCCCCTTGCCAGCCATTCAACATTTCTTACCATTTGAAACTGCTGAGGAAAATGAGCTTTTCTGCCGCAGGAGACAAAGGGAAAAAAAAACCCAAGACCATTTTTAAAAATTAAGTCTGTATTTGGTGCTATTCACAGACACATTACATCTCTTGTAATAAATGGAAGTTAGTTTGTATCTCTTGAAATTGAGTTCTCCATCCTCCCAGCACCCTATTTTGTAGGACCATTGACTTTAAACTTGTGTATTGCATTTGTTTGTTTGTTTGTTTGTTTATTGTCAAGGACACACATGTGAAGGTTGGAAGCCAACTTGTAGGGGAGATCCTCTTGCTCACCACCTGGGTTCCAGGAATCCAACTCAGATCATTATGTTTACCTGGATCTTCTGAGCTATTTGCCAGCCCTGAACCACTGACTTTGAAACCCCTGTGCCTAATTCAAAAGCCACTGGGCAGACAGTCCAAGCCCAGCCAACAAGGCCCTTCAAAAGTCCACAGGAAGCAGTGTGTTTGGAGAAGCCGAGCCTTAGGTGAGGGGTCCTGGACATGGACACTGCTATTCTAAAACTATAAAGTCACTTGGGGGTTATATCTCTGTCCCATTCCATTCATCCATTCCCATTTGGGCCTAATTCCTCCAAGGAAGTGGAGGGAAATGGCTTCTAGAAGGTTAACTAAACTTGGCATTCTCTTTTTAAAAGCAGCCGTCTTAATTTGGGCCAATAGTACCTCTCAGCAAAACCCTCCAAATTCTTTTTTGTTTTGTAAAAAGCAGTGGGAAACAATCTGCCTTTCTGTGCATTTTGGTCTGGGTTCTCTGTTTTCTTCAGCAAATAACAGAACCCACTTGGCCACGAGATAGAAAAATGAACTGTGTAAAACCAAGAGGAACCCATGGATCTGAGGATGGAGGGAGGAGAGGAGGTCTCAGGAATCCAGATCTGGAGTCCATCAGGAGCCCAGCCAATCCATCCCTTCTCTGCCTACCACTCTAGGACCACATCAGCCCTTCGATGGGTTTGCATGTGACATGTTCCCCTTATTTTCATGTTTGAATTTTGGTCCCCAGCAGATGGTGACAAATGGTAGGCAATGGAACGTTTAGGAGGTGGAGCCTGACTAGAGGGAGTGGCTGACTGGAGGCGGGCCTTCCGATTTTGAGGCCAGACCCAGCTTCCGGTCTGGCCTCTTTCTGCTTCAGGGAGAGGTGGGAGAAAATACACAGTTGCTGCCATGTCTTTCCTGCCATGCTGGGATGTATCCTCAAACTGTAAGCCCAAGGTAAATACAGAATCCTTAAATTGCTTCTTTGTTAGGTGTTGTTCACAGTTGTGAGAAAAGTAATACAGACTCCCATCTCTGCTTCTCTCTGCAGTTTTAGCAATCAACTCCCACGTTCAAATGTTCTCATTCCATAGCCCACATGGGCTCTCACACTCCGAGAACCACAGTTCTGTGCAGAGGAAGAAGGCTCTGATGGTCTCAGCTTGAGCACGGATCGACTCGTGATCCAATTCACTGCTGGCCAGGCGAACAAACTTGAACATGTATTGGGAAGCCGCCACAGTTCTCAGGTAAAGGCTACTAAGGACTTAAATAGGTGGCACTCTCTCAAAATATCATCACCACGCTGGACATACAGCCACTTAAAGGAAATTATTTTATTATGTATTTGTCTGTGTGTATGTGTGCACAAGTGCACAGATACATGCAAATGCCCACAGAGGCCACACTAAAGTGTCAGATGCCTTGGAGCTGGAGTTCCAGGCAGCTATGAACCACCTGGCATGCGTGCTGAGATCTGAACTCTGGTCCTCTGCAAGAGCAGCAAGCACTCCTAACCACGGAGCCATCTATCTCTCCAATGCCACTTTCAGCCACTTTTTTTTTTCTACTATGATTGCTATTCTGTTCCCATGCCTCTAAACCTGGAATGTTAAAAGTGTCTAGAAGATAGATAGTCCTTTGTTAGTTTTATCTGAAAAGTATCTTTAAAGTTTTTTTTTAAGTCTATTGGTGTGTGCCTGTATGAGCTTATGTGCACCACACATGTGTGTGTGTGTGTGTGTGTGTGTGTGTGTACCTCTGTAGGCCAGAGGCATCAGATACTCTGAAAATAGTTACAGGCAGTTGTAAACCTCTAGGAACCAAACCTGAGTTCTTTGCAATAGCAGTAAGTGCTCATAATGGTTTAGCCATCTCTTCAGCCCTAGAAATCATTATTTTTACTAGATATGTCTAATGAATCCTAAAGTAATTTTTTTTTCAGATTAGATTTGTTGTTGTTCTTTTGGGAGCCTGGGCTGGGGTCTTAAAACCCCTAGACCCTAATGCTTACTCTCTGAGCACTGAAAGAGTGGCTCTGATATTGTTTGAATTAAAGCTAAAATACTGTGATGACAGCAACAATAATAAGAGTTGGGAGAGGAAAGAAGAAATGGACATGGGGGGGAGGGGGAGAGAGGAAGGGAGAGGGAGGGGACAGATTACTGCACTCGAGACCTCAAGGCGTTAGATAGTAAGCATCTGGGAAACTCTGGTCAATCCTTTTTATGAGCGATCTAAGAACCCTGGCAGCGATAACTGTGTTATCCACCCACACTCAGAATTGCTGATCACCCCTAGAAATCTCTGCAAGTGCTTAGCTTGATTATACAAAATATTACTGATTATTTTCATTTACACAAATAGCTTTCATTTATAGCTAATCACCATGTAGCACAAAGATGATTATGTGTTGATTAACTTTGCTTTAAGATTAATTTCAACATAAACTTCTACACATTTTTTTTTTTTTTTTTTTTTTTTTGGTTCAGGCTTCTTAGTTTGTTGTGTGTTCAGAATTGATTATGTACCCAAACTTCAAAAGAATCAGAAGGAATATCATCTCCTGGGGTACCAGGCTAGAATACAAATAACTCACACAGCCTTCCCCTAGAAGTGAGGACAAGCAAGTATTTAAACAACAGCTCTTAAGATATATGAATATTGGGGTTGGTGAGATGACTCAGCAATGGCTGCTCTTACAGAGGACCTTGGTTTCACTCCCAGGACCTACACGATGGCTCAAAGTCATTTATAGCTCCAGTCCCAGGAGGCCTGACATCTTCTTCTGATGTCTGTGTGCTACATGAACATGGTCATGTATACAGGCAAAACACACACACACACACACACACACACACACACACACACATATATTTTATATATACACGCTTCTGAATACCCTATTCAAAGTGGAGATACTTTAGGAGTTATGAAGACATACACCATGGTTCATCTAATGACATTTTTCTAAGAAGCTAAGTAGAGAGATGAAGCACTGTGGAGGTGTGCCCATTATAAACTGATACACTGAGATCAGCTTGCCTGAGGCAGTAACTGGCCATGACCTTTAGGAAAGTTATGTGGGAGACTGGGATGAGGCAACTGACATTTGTGAGATGTAGCCTGCCTTCGGAACCAGCACTGACAGATACTTTGTAACATTAATGGATCAATATTGGGGAAACAAGAGATCGTCTATGGAACCTGGTCTGTAGGGCACGGGGTTGCCATGTTTAATCCTTGTCACTCCCAAAGGTTTAGTGCCCTTAGCATCCTCAAAAACAAAGACAGACCTGAGACTCTTGGTGATGATGGTACTGGTAATCAAAGTCTGACGGGGTCAAGTCTGCTGGGCAGTGAAACTCCAGGGATTTCAGTTCTGTGTGATCTCCAAAGTTAAGCCATCTTTAATCTCCAAAATCTTAGCTTCCTCTTTGCAAAGTGGGATAATAAATGAGCCTTCTTTTATTTCCTTTCTGCTGGGGATCAGCTGCTTGCTGTTGAAATGGACAAGTTCCTGAGAGTGGTGCTGGTCCTGGCAGGATGCTACTCCAGATGCCAAGCCATCATCCTGAGGAACATCGAGGATGGCACCCCAGACGATTACAGTCATGTTCTGGTGGCTGGAACTAACCACTACCACCTAAGAGTGACAGCTACAACAGTCAGGAAGAAAATCACCAAGAGATCAAAGATCAAGTCCTTTGCGAATGTGTATAAGTACAGTCACCTCTGGCCCACAATGTACTCTGCAGATATCCCCTCAGACAAAACTGTCATCAACAAAGATGTCTTAGAGACTCTTTGGAGCTCTAAAACGCAAGGCCAAGCAGAAAGCAGGAGGCCAAGGCCGACTCTGAGGAAAGATAAAAACAGGGAAGAACAGGTGGTTTTTCCAGAAGCCGCCTTTAGGAATATTTTTGTTTCCAACATTAAAATTTTTAAGGGCGGCGGGGCATAATAATGAGTGTGCGGCTCAGTAGTGGAGAATGCATTTAACATGCCTGAGGCCCTGGGGACCCACAAAAAATGCATAGACCTACCTACCATAGGTCTGTGTATGGCTGAACAGGATCAGACACAAATACCATACAACACAAAGTGATAACCAGCACATAAACGTTAGCCAAATTTCTGTTTTTCTTGAGGTTCTGTCTCTCCCCTCTCCCTCCAAGTCCCTCCCTTCTTTTCCTCCCTTTCTTCGTTTCCACTTCCCTGTCTCTTCTCCTGTTCCACTCTCCCTCCCTCTTTTCCTCCCTCCCTTCCTTCCTTCCTTCCTTCCTTCCTTCCTTCCTTCCTTCCTTCTTTCCCTCCCCGCCCCCCCATTATCTCTACACCATCCCCAGCCACTGCTTGGTTTGGGGAAGGATGAACTAGGGAGCTCAAGAGAGCCTGCATTTCAGTCATCGATGGATCACTGGGAGATGATTGCACCCCCTGGAGGCAGAAGGAGGCCTGGAAGCCTCTCGCTTATACAGAGCTGGCTTCACACCCAGCAGGGGCTTGGGGCACAGTTGCTAAATGATAGATGACACCTGTAGAGAGCTGTCCAAACAGCGCCCTAAAGATGTCGATGGCTGGCTGAGAGCTCTGAGATAGACAGCACCTGGTTTGGCTTGTGGTTTGTGCTTCTGGGTGGCATGATCTTCCCTGGCCTATGGGGAGATGACACGTGGCATGAGTTCATGGGCTCCTACTAGGATATAAGCTGTGCCTGAGTAGGGATTGCGGGCTCACCTCTCCACAATGCTGACTGTAAAGTATCCTGAGTAAACCGCTAAGAGAAGGAACCAGTTGTGTCATGTCTTAATTCCTGCTGGGCAGGATTGGCGCGCGCCACATAATGGTGGCCCGTACGGGAGAAATATACGTGGATATAAGCGTCCCGTGAGGTTCCAGAACTCTTAGCGGACAGGGCGATCGATCGGTAAGTTCCCAGGTAAGAAGGGACAATAAGGTCCTCGGAAGTAGAGGCTGTAAAGACTCCGGGTCGGAGCGATAAAGTTTCGAGGTGAAGCGAACTAAAGAAAGGTTCTCGGAAAGAGACTGCGATCAATCGGTAAGTGTACGGTAAGTAGGGCCGGAGCTTAGAAAGTTCTCGGGAAAGAGACGAAACAAAAGTCCGAGGTAAAGCAGCAAAGTCCTCGGAGAGAGGCAAAACGAAAGTCCGCGGTAAAAGCGGCAAGCGAGTGATGAGCAGCACGCTAGAAAAAAGGGGGTAATGACCTTGGTTTTGGGTATGCCACCAATAGCTGCTGTGGTCATAATTACAATAGTGCATCTACTTGCTTTCACCGTTATTCTGGTGGCCTGTTTTTGCCTTATAACCCTGCAAACTGATTCAAAAGGTGGAATAACATGGGAGCAGGGGATGCTTAAGAGCAGTGTTAGACCAGTATGGACGCTAATCAGGGAGTGTCTAGAAGATCAAAGGTGCTGTAAAGCAGTAGAGAAAGGACAGGCAGCATTAGAGCAGATAAAAGAGGAGCGTTCGGTAAAGTCAGAAAAGGAGAGTTGGATACGGGACCTACTATCAACCCTACAGTTAGAACTGAATTGTCACTTGCTTGTCCAGTTTTGCAAGATGCATAGGGTCAGCGTTTTCATGAGCCTTAGATTTTAAGGTTATAAAGTCCTTGGCTGAGTCCATCCATACTTACAGGATCACAGCCTCTTTCACTTTAATTTGCTAATGAACAGGCAGACGCTAATCACGCAGCTGGGAATCAAGCCTGGGATAGTGATATGCTTTTGGGGCAAGGTTGCTTTGCTAATCAACAGACTGGTTACCCATTGCAAGTCTTTGAGCAGGTGAATCAGATTGCTATCAAGGCATGGAAGTCCTTGCCTAATAAAGGGGAAGTAAGCGGGAACCTTACAAAAATCTTACAAGGACCCATGGAGCCGTTTTCTGACCT
>JADRCD010238610.1:11653-33499 GCA_019843815.1 Montemys delectorum
GATCCCCACCACTACAAGAACATAATGTACTAACATAGTCTATGCCAATGAGTTGTTTTCAAGCTTCCCAATAATGTAACCGTTTAATACAGTTTCTCATGTTATGGTGAGTGCCCTCCCAACCATAAAATTATTTTGTTGCTATATAACTATAATTTTGCTACTCTTTATGAATCATATTGTAAAGATCTGATATGTGACCCCAAAGGGGTTGTGACCGCACATTGAGAACTACTGCTCTAAGTGGCTTAGACATAGATTCAGGAGGAGAACAGTGGAGTGCTGCTGAGGGCTCTCTCCTTATACTGACCAACTTCACGGCTTCTGTGTGCCTTCCTATCACTTCTGCTTCTCATTGTAGCCACCAACCTTAGGTGTACCACAGTGCTAATCCAATGTACTTTCCAAGGAACCTGAAGACGGGGCTCAACAAGTGGCACTTCGCTGTGTACAAATGGCAAAAGGCAGTATCTACTTGACGGGTAACCAAGCTACATACCGTCATTCATCAACAGCTTAGCTACAACTGCATGTAAATATTTCTACTTGGCCACTTAAGGTCAACAAAAATGTGTCCTAAAGAATTTACAGTGACTAAGCAGTGAGGAGACAATCGGGAGGTGTGTGGATCTGGATCACCACAAGGATCTCTTACCCTGAGATGTGGGTGGGGCAGAGTCTTGAAGCTAGGGTTCCTGCACTTCCAAATCCTTGCACAGGCCCTTTGGAAACCCTGTGGCTGGTTCTTATGATAATTTTGTAAGCTGTTCCTTCCAAGACCTGCCTCTTCCCAGCATTCTTCACTCTTCAACCCCTTGCCTAACTTTGTAAGTTTCAGGCCTGGTCTACTGAACCCTTCCCTGATGTTGAATATGCATAAGCCGTGCCTACGCATATGCTAATGAAATATATTCAACTCTCTTTCATACTAGTCTGTGAAACTTAGAAAAAAAATTTTTTTTTGCCAGCCTGCAAAATAGGAAAATGAAAGAGCTGTGTGGAGTCTCCCTCCCCTAGGTGTTTACAAGGAAGCATGGATCTGAGGTACTTAGCAAATAACACGGCTGGCTTTAATGCACAGTGATTGTGCTCTGAATTTTCCAAGCCTGTGAATCATATTTATGACTCATATTTTCAAGGGAATTCCCCCATCTGACTTTCCTCTCGGTTCGAGTCGGGTATAACCTGGCAGGCTTGCTTAGGAGTTGAGCAAAATGGAACTGGATAGCTCCTTAGCTTCTCCCACCCTACCCTACCTCAAGAAAAATTAATTTCCATGCTACTGTGTGAGACAGTTCCTCTGACCTCCAACATGGTCACTTGAGCGCGGTCTTCCTGCTGGGGACTCACTCGCTGCTGGGGACTGATTTGTTGAAGGCCGTTGATTTCCAGTGTGCAGAGTTGCTCTCTTCCTTTTTTTTCCTCCCTGAGTTCCTTTAATGTTCCTCGTCTGTTGTTTGGTAGAAAAGATAATTTAATGTAGGTTATTTGTTTTAATGCGTCCAATAATCCAAAAGTAACATTTCCCGCAGGAGCAACACTGGGAGAGAGAAGACTCTGAAAACATAACCCTGTGTTTAAAAGACGGACTCAAGTACTTTTGCCAAAAGAATCAGTGGTGTCATGCTTCAGTCAATTAAATGTTAAGTGAGATAACTGTAGGGGTGTATGATCATTTGGCTGCCTGGGGAGGCTTCCACTCAGGTCTCTTCAACCCCTTGCCTCATTTTATAAGCATCATCGCTAGAGGACCAAATCTTTTCCTGAAGGTAAATATGCATAAGCCACGCCTAACTGGTGTTGTGGTTGTGAGGAATATCAACAGTTTGTGTGAGTAGCAGGCCCCCCATGGGTGATGTGGAACAGGGTGACGGTCAAGAGAACTGGTCACATGCTTAGTCCACCCCGGGTAAGTCTGCCCCAGTGGCCTGCTTGGTGACAAAATACTTCTCCATGTGTTAGAAGCCCTATAGGGTTGGGACATGAGAGAGATGGGGAAGACAAGACAGCCGAGAGTGGGAAACCTGATTGCGTGGGAGGAAGGAGCTGGTTAACTGTGTGGCTTTCAGTTCCTGCTTCGCTTCTAAAGACGTGAGCTTGGGAAAGCTACTCATTTCTCTGGAATCCATGCCCCCCCCCCCAAGAGGAAGGCTGTTGTTTTCAGGTGATGCTCAGAGGATCCCTTCCAGAAAGGAAATTCTGTGTGTCTCAGACAGACTCCTGTGGGTAATAGAATCAGGGTATAAACGCAGCTGGAAGTGGGACCCTGGTGCTGTTGAGGGTGGCCTAGACCCCAAGGTAGGACTAGTGACGTGGATGAGACAGTCAACGGTTTGCCATGCGAGCATGAAGATGTGAGTCAGGTTCCCGACACCCTTTTAAAAGCCGAGAGTGCTGACACTAGCCTGGAAACCCAAGTGCTAGGATGATGGATCTAGGAGGATCTTAAGGGCTAAATGGCTGGCTAGCCAGCCTAGCTGAATTGATGCATTCTGGGTCCCAGTGAGAGACCCTGACACCACCACTCCCAATAAGGCAGAAGGCCTGCTTCCATGTACCTACATCCCCACAGGAACATGCTCACATTTCCCTAGACACATGCAAAAAACCAAAACCAAAACAACAACAACAACAACAACAACAACAACAACAACAACAACAGAACCTCTACAGGCAACGATTTCTTTCTATGATCAGCGACTTTTACACAGGAAGGCCAGCCTGAGTTCAGGTGAACTGGCTTGTATCTTGAAAACACTTCCCTACGAGCCATATTTCCCATCCATAACTGTGTCCCTACTCCTTTCCCAGTACAATAGCCTCTGCTTTGACTCTGTCCTCGGTGTGTATTGGTTTTCCTTAATCCATCCTCTGTGTGTGATTGGTTTTCCTGCTTCCCACCCATTCCACATCTGCTCCTGTCTTTCAGATGTTTTGGGAAGCCCAGGGGCACAGTCAGTTATCTCCTTTATTCTGAAGTCCCATTGAGTGACTTCTCTTGCGGATCTATCTAGGCACAGTCATTTATCTTGTCAAGGTCGCACATAAAGAATCAGCTCTGTTATGTGTTTTCCCATGACTATTGCACATCCAAATGAGGGCTGTCATCAGCTGCAGGGCTTGAGGTGAAACTCTGAGTCTTAGCCGAGTGGCTACTCACTTCTTGCCAGTCTCCTTTTATGGGCAGTACATTAGAATAGCCTCGTGTCTCTAGAATTTGATGATAAGTGATGGAGACCAATGGAAATGTAAACTCAAGTGATAGGCCAGCAGTGTGAATACTAGTGGTCAGAGAAGCTACTGGACATTTTTTAATGCTTATACATATCCGTACTTTGTGCTGAGCTCTTGATAGGAGACATTTTCTGCATCCTTAATCGTGTTTCTGCATACTGTACTGAGTACATACTGTGCGCTTATTATATGCATCTCATACACATACATCCCAGAAGTCCAATTCTCATTGCCTATCCCCAACCCTATTTCCCAGGTTTGTTCCATTCAGCTGAGGAATGTCCCTGCCTGCAGATGACATCCAGGTAGTATAAATGGAAAAGTGACAAATTATTCCTTTGCTCCAGTGTAGGCATTGCTGTAATTAGTAGCAAGTCAGAACCTTAGGAAAAATCTCACCCGAGTGTGAAGATGCCTTTGAATGCCTCAGTCTGAAAAGTAAATAAAGTGCCATGCCAGTGGCCTGCCCTGAGGCCACTTCTCCTTGGGTTCCCTTCCCTGAGTGGCAGGAGCTTCACACTCTGTCACCAGCTTGCCCTGGACTCCTGTTAATTAGCTCTGAGACTTGCCTGTAGTCTGTAGAAAGAGTTCAGAATGTGTGTGGTGCCGGCCCTCCTGGCTAGCGTGGGAGATGTGCCTTTTCCTATACTCTGCACTGGCAGCATGTGACCCACATACATGGCAGCAGCCGCCTCTGGAAGGAGCAGAGCAAGTGTTGGCAGACCTCATGTGTAAACATGGCAGGTGGCTGACAACCATTAACAGACTCTAACTTGGGACAGAAGTAGGCCTGGGTGTGTGGGCACATGATGTGAACTATTACAAGGAAGAATAATGTAGGTAGTAGGATTTGTTTCAAGGACGACCTTCCCTTCCAAAACAGGAAAAGAAAAACAAAATTACAGAAGAGATTTCTCCTGGCTTCACTGGCTGGCCTGGTCCCTGCTATGCAGGCCAGGCTAGCCTAGAACTTCCCAGTGGTTTTCTTGTCTCAGCTACAGAAGTACTGAATTTCAGTTGTATGCTACCATGCCTGGCTCTAAGTTTTACTTTTAGTTTTTTGTTTTCGTTTTACTATGTGTATGGCGGGGTTTTGCCTGAATGTGTAACTATGCACCATACCCATGCAGTACCCGAGGAGACCAGAAGAGGGGGACAGATACCCTGTGGCTGGAGTTCTAGACAGTTGTGAGCTGCCTTGTGAGTGCTAGGGATCAGACGAAGAGGGTCCTCTGCAGAAGCTGAGAATGCCCTTAACTGCTGAGTCGTTGCTCTAGCCCAGATTATTTTGCATATAATGTTCTTTGTTTAGAATATGGCAGCATCTTAGAACTCCAGTCTGTCAAATGAGAACCCTACAGAACAAGGATCTTGATTTCTCTTTGGAACTAGGAGGAGCTATTTGTTTTGCTGGTTGGCTGTTCTCCACTCAGACTGAACCCGGGTCTTTCTGCGTGTTATAGAACTCTACTGGCTGCATCCCCAGCCTTCTGTTTAGTTTTTGAGATAGGTTTTGAGTTTACTAAGTTGACCAGGCTAGCTTTCAGCTCATTCTATAGTCCAGGCCCATCCTGAGCTTGGGAACCTCCAACATAAGCCTCCTCAGTGGTTGTGGTTTTTTTTAAAAAAAAAAAAAAAGACAATAACAAATTTCAAAAGTGATTATTAATCATCTATTTTTCCACTCTTAAAATATGCTTGTTTGTTAAACTTCACACAGGCAATTTCTTGTTTTCTAGAAGTTTCCATAGAGGTTTTTATGTGTGAAACCTTAGATATGGGAGGCTGGCATAACAAGCCTTCTCTTCTGCTGTTTACTCTCGTTATTAAGATCCTTCCTGTCTTTGGGAATGCAGTGGTAGTAGTACAGAGACTGCCTTTTCTGTCTCAGCAACCATGACACCCCATCCTAAGGGTCCCCATGATCTAGTACCTCTGTTCCAGGCTCCATGCTTACCTGGAATATGAGATAGTTCTTAGTCATTGGGAAAAATCTTGTCCATATGAATTCAAATGAAACCATCAGAGAGCTATGTATCTTTTTCTTTTTTCCTGTGAGTCTTAAGTCACACTACCATGACAGACTTATAATGCACATGACAGATGCTCACACATGCTTCTTAGAAGTGGTCCTTAAAACTGCTGTATACTTCTGCCTAGCAGTGAACCACAGGGCAGGTAGCCCTCTCACGAGCACACTGCTTCAATCTCTTTCCTACTGAGGTGTCCCCAGGCACATGGGACACAGGGCCAGGGATAGGAAATTCTTTGGGAAAAGAACATTGAATGGGGGTGGGTAGAGATAATGTGGATAAACCATTGTGCATTGACCAAAAATGTTAGTGACCGAAGCAAGAGCCTCTCATTGGGAGCAGTCATTAACTACACGGTAGATACAGCGAAGCCTGTGCTCATTTTCAAGCGCGGACCTAGTACCAGGAGACAATCTTTACTTTCTCATGGTCCTTCCTCAGAGGCTTGGCATATAGTTTACCTGTGAAAAGCTGAACATTACCTTCAAGAGTAAATGGAGTGTCTAATGTCAAGAATCAGAATAAGAATGGTTATTGGCTAGCCATTCTGGGTCTGGTCTGTGGCTGGGGTGAAAGTTTGAATCACCTTAGGATTTGGGGACACTGACTTCAACCACTTAAGACTAAAGAGAGTCCTGAGGCCCTGAAAGAGAGGCAGTGAGGCAGGCATCCCAGAGACTTTAGAAGCAGATGAAGGGGGAGCAGGGAAAGAGCTCAGTACAGTGCTTGCCGTGCAAGGGTGAGGACCTGAGTTCAGGTTCAGTCCTTTGGACTCGTGTGAAAAAGCCTCATGTCAGTCATGAGAAGGCACGTATAATAGCCCCAGTAGCCCCAGTGTTGGGAAGGGGGTGGCAGAATGATCTCTGGGGCTTGTTGATAGCCTGGATACTGAGGCTAGCCTACTCAGAGCACTCCAGCCTGGGCAGGAGAGCTGAGGAATGGCACTTGGATTGTAGTCTGGCCTCTACACACACTGTCATACACATGCAAATGAGAGAGAGAGAGAGAGAGAGAGAGAGAGAGAGAGAGAGAGAGAGAGAGAAAGGGAGAGAGAGAGAGAAAGAGAGAGAGAGAGTCCATTAGACCATTAGACTTCAGATGGGTTGGGTTGAGTCACTCATAATCTATCATTGGAAGATTATAGGATTTGGGTTCATAATGCCTATGTGATGTCAGTTCCTTGCAACAGGTTAAGAGCTGATCAAAGTATGACACTTAATATCTAAGGAACAAATGCAGTTATCATTTGATATTAAGATTTGTGCCCATGGATAACTCAAAGTACCTATTTTTCTGAACCTATTCCTACTCATAACTATCAACTGTCTGAGGCATTGTGTTCAGGGTACTAGGTTAATGTACACTGAGAAGAAGAATGCACTGATGTCAAGCAGACATGAGTTCAAATCCAGGTTCTGCTACCTGTGATGTGTAAGATCCTAGGCAAGTTGATTTCACTCTTGGAGATCCCAGTGGTACAGTGCGGATAATAATCCTGCTTCTAAAGACTGTTGTATTGAAAATAGCCAGCACTGTGCCTGGTGCACACAAGTACCTATGGCTTATTTTAATGATCAACTTAGTGAACAGATAAACTTAGTTCTCACTGTGTAGTAAAAGCCGTGGTGCACCCTTGTAGTCCAATGTGAGGTACCTTGAAATTTCTGCTTCAGAGGAAATGCAAAGTATTATAGATACATTTCTGGCAGACATATGAGCCATTTACATAATGAAACCTCTCTAAGATTCTCTCTATTAATAGCCAGCCTTCGAAGTATCAATCTGACCATTTTGTATTTAGATTCATTCTCTCTATGAACAGGCCCCTTTTATTGTGTGTCTCAATATCTGCTGACACGTATCATTATCTCCTTACTTTCATATTCAAGTGTTCGTGATTTTGTGGCTTCTTAACTTGTTCATTTACAGCCCAAGAACTTAATTTTTTAAAGAACGTGTCACTTTTTGTGTCAAGGTTGGGGAGTAAAGACACGTCTTATTTTCTGCTGTGTGGGGTCACAGCCCAGTAGGCTGTATGTATTCTGCACGGACCTTGCAGGACTGAGCTCTCTAAAGCCAGCATGCTTTACTGGTATCTTTTGCATGGAGAGGATCACTTCTCTTAGCTTTTCCACAGGCAGACACTGAGAATCAACCCGCCGAGTATGTCAGCACAGGGCTGTACATATACGTGCACCATGTGCTCATCCACTCACTGGGGCCCCTGGATTTCCTAAGGGATGTGACTCTATTGTTGGGGGTGTGGCCACTGGTGAATGGACCTACTGATGTAAGCGAGGCAACAGCATGGTTTATATTATCCCCTCAGAAGGGTGCAAGCCGGTCTTCCCTGCTTCTCTGGGATGTCCATCAAGGGTGTCAGCACGTGTAGAGGGGCCTGAGGATTTTTAGCATGAATGAGGAGGAAGGTGATGGATGCTTTTCTGGAGGTATATTCTGAAATCCACTAGCTTCACCAGCCTGTCTATGCAGATATGACCTAGGTGGCAGTGATACACACACACACACACACACACACACACACACACACGCACGCACACACACACCCACACACACCCCCCCACCCCCCACACACACATACACACACATGCACACACACGTGCACACATACACACACACGCACGCACACACGCACACACATACACACACGCACACACGCACACGCACACACATACACACACGCACACACGCACACGCGCACACACACACACACACACACACACACACAGAGAGAGAGAGAGAGAGAGAGAGACATGGTAGGGGAGGGAGGGAGGGAGAGAGAGAGAGAGAGAGGCCAAGCACACAGAACACTTTCACATTGTAACTTTAAATTGTTTCTTTTTTTTGTTTTTGAGATTATATTGTGATTACATCCTTTCCCTTTCCTTTCCTCCCTTGAAGCCCTTCTATGCACCCCTTCTTGCTCTCTTTTAAATTTATGGTTATCTTTTTTCACTCTTTATTATTGCAGGCATATGTGTATATATGCATATCTATATAAATATATATTCTTTCTTAAAGATTTATTTATTTATTTCATGTATATGAGTACACACTGTAGCTGTACAGATAGTTGTGAGCCTTCATCTGGTTGTTGGGAATTGACTTTTAGGACCTCTGCTCACTCCGGTCAACCTGGCTCACTCTGGTAGGCCTACTCACTCAGGTAGACCCTGCCCGCTCAGTCCCTGCTCGCTCCAGCCAAAAGATTTACTTATTATTTATAAGTACACTGTAGCTGTTTTCAGATGCACCACAAGAGGGCATCAGATCTCATTGTCGGTGGTTGTGAGCCACCATGTGGTTGCTGGGATTTGAACTCAGGACCTTAAGAAGAGCAGTCGGTGCTCTTAACCGCTGAGTCATCTCTCCAGCCCATGAATGTATATTCTTAAATATAACCTGTTTAATCGGCATACTGTTACTTGTGTATATTTTTTCAGGGCTGACCATTAAGGTGTTGATAAACAATAGGTAGCTCTTCCCTATGGAAAATGACCTCTCGGCAGCCCTTTGCTGAGGCCTGTAGTGGCTTCCCCAACCCACGTTAGCATGTCTCCTGCTGGTGTCCTTACTCAGCTCATGTTTAGGTAGTCGTGTTGGTGAGACTCTATAGATGTAGCTTCTGACATATCTAAGAGGCACAGCCTAACAAGAAACGCCCCGCCCCCCGGTACCCTCTTCCACAATGCTCCCTGAGCTTCGGGTCCAGGAGACTTTTGGAGGCACACCCTTCGCGCCTGGGCTCCACAGCTCTGCACTCGTATTTGTGAGTTTCTGAAAGAGTCTCCTCCTGTTGCATCTGAACTTTTGTAATATAACTTTTAAAGCTGAACGAATCTTTAAAACTTGCTCTTTCCATAAGAAGATTGTATGGCCTGCCCAGCTAGATTGGAAAAATACAAAAATAGCAGGAAAACAAAATATTATATAAGCTTTACATCATCTTGCTGGCTACACTGGGATTGGACCAAGGACTGGGCAAGTAGTCTACCAGTGAGTTACGTCTAAAGTTTCCTGGAAGTTGCCTGATGCAGCTCCAAACCGACTCTGTGATCCAGGCTTTGCTTTGAACTTGTGTCCTACTTAGCTGCGTATGTAGCTGGGATTATAGGTCTAGGCTACCAGGCCCCGCTAAAATAATATGTAAATTCAGTAAGGACAATCTTATTATATTTCTGTTTTTTGAAACATGTTTTTACCAATGAATATGCACTTCTCTGCTGTCAGTCCATAAATCCTACTAGATCAGCTTCTGAGGAACTGGTACGTGTCCAGTGGTGGCCCATGAATTTTAGGGAAGGGAGTAATTGCACCTTAGGTTATGTATAATGAAGACAAAGTAAGCAGACAATCTCACAAGTCGCATCTAAAAACGTCTCGTACCTCTGGTGTTGGGGTCAAATGTTAGTCAGTTTTCACTACAGGAAAAAATATTGACAGAACTAGCTTCTAAAGGAGGAGGGCTGGCTCGCCGTTCCAGAGGTTTTGGTCTGTAATCAGTGTCCCCATTGCTTTTGGGACTATGTGTCAAGGCCGCGTATCCTGGCAGGGCCGTGCATGGAACAAGATCTGTTCACCTCACGGCTAGTAAGGACAGAAGGGAAGAAGAGAAGGCCGCGGTTCCACAGTCGCAGTTCCACAGTCGCGGTTCCACAGTCGCGGTTCCACAGCCGCGGTTCCACAGCCGCGGTTCCACAGTCGCGGTTCCACAGTCGCGGTTCCACAGTCGCGGTTCCACAGTCACGGTTCCACAGTCGCCTTCCAGCGCGTGACCCAAATGGCCCAAGGAACTCCAAACATGCCCCATCTCCTCAGTGTTTTGTAACTTCCTCAAAGTGCTCATGACCAAGCCAAGACTCGGGCCTTTGGGTCAACACTCTAGATCCAGACTGCAGCGTGCACATAGACAGACAGACAGACAATGCCCAGACTAACAAGGGCTGAATCTAGTCCACTGTGCATCCATCCCTACCAAAAGTGTGAATTATGTTATCTTCACTTGGACCCGTGTTGGAGGTTTTGTAATCATTAGTGCTAACATTCCTGGAGAAAACACTGAGGTGCCTAATGTTCGACTGTAGTGATTTCTCTTAGCTGGACTCTGGAGTGACCCTTTTCTGGTTGGAGGACGCTGAGATCACACCTCACATGGAATCAATTGCCATTTTGTTCTTTACCGTGCTTAGCTTGCTGCCTGCACGCTGAAGTCCCTCAGCACTGTGACAGTCTAGTGGAGCCGAGTTGTGGCACACATGCCCTTGGGGTAGGAGATGCCAATGGAAGATCCTATCTTCAGTAGGATGTTGAAGGGTATTCATGGGAAACTTGAGGAGCCTCCGGTCATGACTCACCGTAGCCAGGGAAAAGCAGCTGTTTCCCAAGGAAGCCATGAGCTCATTATGGAGAATGATATGCAGCTCCAGGTCCCCTGGCCCTGGGTGTTCTTAGGATCCAAACACCTGCATTTAAAGGAGAAAAATGAAGAGCAGGCTTAACCAAGATGTCAGATTGGGACCACAAGTAGGCAAATATCTCCTCACTCTTTCTTGCCCAGCTCTCTGCTCCTCCACTCTGACTTTCTGACAGGAGCATCTCCCAGTCCAGCCCTCAGCCCTCAGTAAGGCCTTGTTGGCTTTCTGTGTCAGTTTTCTAGGGCTACTGTAACTAGATGCCCCAAGGATGGCTGGCTGGAAAGAGAGACGTTTGTTTCCTGTGACTGTGTAGGTGGTGTCTGAGGTAAAAGGTCAACAGAGCCAGGTTCCTCTGCAAAGGTTTTTGTTTTCGTTTTTGGGTTTTTTTTTTTTTTTTTTTTTGGCTTGTGGACTGAGTTCTTCTTTGAGTCTTCACGTCATCTTCATCTTCTCAGGTGTTTTATCCTAATATCTTCAAACAAGGACATCAGTCACGCTGGGTTAGGGACCACCCATACAGCCTCAGTTTACCTTTACTCCCTCTTGAAAGGTCTGGGGGACGTGATTGCCGTGCTCTATGTTTTGGTCTTGCATATGCTGATTCACCCAACTGGGGTTTAAAAATAATTCTTCATATTTAAAAAAATGGTACTTGTTTTACATGTGTATGTGGAGATGTCTGAGTATATGTATGCGTCCCGTAAGTATACAGGGAGTCACAGAAGTCAGCACAGTAACTAGAGTTACAGATACTGGTTAGCTGCCATGTGGGTGCTGAGAACTGAACCTGAGTCCTCAGAAAGATCAGGGAATGCTCTTAACCACTGGGCCATCTCTCCAGCCCATGGGATGTGTAAGTTTCATGCAAATCCTATGTCATTTTAACAGAAAAGATTTAGACACCTATGGTTTTAGTCTCCATTGATCAAGGGGGCCAGAATCTGTCTCCCCCAGATCCCAAAGGAGAACGGAATGGTCAGGTGTCGAGGGGCCAGGAGTTAGGGTTTTAGAGCTACTATTGTTTCTTCAGATGAGCTACAACAGACTCTTCAACTGTTAATTTTTACAGTAATACGCAGGTGGATAAATCATGATTCTAGTACTGAAAATGTTTTTAACTGCTCGTCGTGTGCCTTGCCTTGTGCTAGGCACTGGGGTTAACCTGTGCAAATGAAGAGCTGCTTCTTGCCAGGTTTGTGGTGCATAGCATATGGGTGAGCTCCAGGTGCGTGGTCGTAGATCCTTGATCTACATTTGCATTGATGTGAGTTGGTGTTTGTGTCTTAGGGGACATTGGGACATTTATGTGTCTGAAGTTATGTTATAACTGGAGTTCCCTCTCAAGAGGAAAGTCTGCAAAGAGGGCACCAGGCTTGTTGTAAATCTGTCCTTCCAGTGTGTAGTGTTTGCTCGGGAGCTGCCTGCTGTATGTGTACTCTGTATTTTTTTTTTTTTTTTGAGGGTAAAGCTGCTATTTTTACTCCCTAGTACTTTTCTAATGACTCCTTGAGACTGTGGTTGCTGTAGGCAGCACCAGCTGTTTCTTCCCTGGGTCCGTGTCTTAGGCATATTTTCGTCCCCAATTTCTGGCATTATGCCCGCCTGGCATTTAGTAGGTCTTTGGTAAATATTTGCTGAATTATGTATGCCGATGGAAAGGCTTGCTGGGTGTGTGACTCCTTCTCTGTGACAAATCCCTTGCCTCTCCGAGAAGAAGTGTCTGAGCAGGAGCTCTGTGAATCAAACTTGGCCTGGCTGACTCAGTATCTCCCCCCCCCACCACCACCACCACCCCATTCCCCAGTCCCTCGCCCATTCAGAGCAGCCAGTCATCCTGGAACTAAGGAGGATTCTCAGAGTGAAGACGGATATTTGGGTATTATAGAGATGTGCACTGGAAAACACTAGCTCATTGAGCAGGATGGAAAAAATGTAGAATGAATATAATAATTGGGTTGGGACCCTGGGCATGGATGAGTCCCCCAAGCCTTGCTGGGAGAGGGGGAGGGGGAGCAGGGGGGTGGCGGGGTGACAGGGGTGCTGGTGGTGGCTAGTACTCTTTGCTTCCCTCACACTGCCTCTCCTCTGCCTTCATTATAGAGTCACTGAGAAGTGACTTAAGGTGAACTGTAAAAGGAGAGGTGGCACTTGCATGATAGATGTGGGAGTGGGTGTGGGAAGGTTGTTCCAGGCATTAAAAAAAAAAAAAGTCATCAAAGAGGCTTGGCTGGTTTTCCATTTCCAGTAATCGCTGACAGTTTTTATTGTTTAACGTTTTTCAAAGTGTCCTCAGCACCTCAGGATGTTCAAAACGCAAGCATTTTCATGGGAGCGGTTCTGCCATATGATAAGAGATGAGTTCTGTGATCAGCAGCGGAAGTGGAGTTGGCAGTCCTAGTGTTGATGGGAATTTAAATATACAGGAGTCAAAAAAATTCAGGAGTTCAAGCTAAATGGTGAATGTGCCCCAGGCCCCTAGGGTACACGGCAGTAACATGTTCTGAATTGGTGGCAGATTGTGTTAAGTTTAAGCCCTTGTTTTTGCAAAGTCTTTCTGTCAAGGTCAACACGTGAGTGAGCGGTAACTTTCAGCTTTCTCGATCCGCTGCTTAGACTGCTAAAGCATTTGTGGATCAAGGGTCAATATTGCCATTAAAATAAAAACTCTGCCTTGCTAAGCTGGGGTGCAGAATCTATATGATGTGAAGACAGGTCTCTGCCTGAATATGACTTCATACTGACACAAACAGTGGCTTCTGCATTTGGACGATATGTAAATGTCATGGACTTTACCATTATGTCTGTCTTTAAACTGTTTAGTGATATAAATGCATCCAGACTGTTGTACATCCATGACCACTACCATCCCCAGAACCATGATGGCTGATCTGTATGTCAGCTTGATGAGATCTAGACTCACATGGGAGATGGGCTTAATGTATGCTTGTGGGGTATTACCTCCATTAGGCTAATCAAAAAGAGAAGGCCTTTCCACTGTGGGTGGCACCATTCCCTAGGCTAGGAACTTGGATGTATACAAAGGAGACAGTAGGTTGAGTACAAGCATTTATCGTTCTCTGCTTCCTTACTGTGGATCTATGTGACCAGCCACTGGAATCCCCTACTGTGATGGATTGTACCCTGAACTGTGACCAGAATCAGCCCTCTCTCCCACAAGTTGCTTATGTCAGGGTGTTATATCAAATCAACAGGAGAAGAAAGTAAGACAAGAACCATTGTAATTTTGCAAAATCAGACTATATCTTAGATAACAATTCTTCTACACCCTGCTCAGTCCCTGGGTACTACTATTTAACTTTCTGCCTCTGTGATATTAACCCCTTAAAAGAGCCAATCAAGTGGCCTGATACATGACTGCTCTCAGGATGACAACTGGAATCCACATGATAGAAGGAGAAAGCCCGCTCCTGCAAACTGTCCTCTGACCTGCACATCTGTGCATGGACACATACACAGAAAATAACTGTAAATAAGTGTTAAAAAAAAGTGTGAATCAAATAGTTTTCTCATTTCATACTGCCTTATTTTCTTAGCTGATGTATTTTTGGTAATAGCTTCGTAAGGAGATAACCTATAAATCACTAAAAGTAACATTGGTTTTAGTAATTTTAGCTTCTTTTCTGTAGTCTCCAAAAATATACATCTTTCTTTCTCTCTTTCTTTCCTTCTTTCTCTCTTTCTTTCTTTAAACTGTTTGGAATATGTATGTTTGGTGCATGGTCTCTCTCTCTCGCTCTTTCTCTGTGTGTGTGTATTTTTATACACAGTGTATATATGTGTGGAGCATGTCAATTGTGATATATATGTGTATATATATGTATATGTATGGTGTCTATATGTATGATTTGTTGGTATAATGTAAATATGTACATGTATGAGATGTGTGGTATATGTGTGTATAACGTATATGTATATTTGTGTGACATGTTTATGGATGCTGTGGTGTGTGTGTGTGTGTGTGTGTGTGTGTGCGTATGTGTGTGTGTGATACATGTGTATGTGATGTTTGTATGTATGTATATGTAGGGTATGTGTGTTGATCTCAGGTGTTTGTGTAAGTGATGTTTGTACAGTGTGTATATGTAGAGTGTGTGTGTGTGTGTGTGTGTGTGTGTGTGTGTCTGTGTGTGTTGATCTCAGGTGTTGGTGTGGGTTCACAGAATCCAAAGAAGGATACCAGATGCTCTGCTCTATCACTCTGGACCTTATTCCCTTCAGACAGAGTTTCTCAAAACCTGCATGTAGGCTAGGGCCAACCCCCTTGGTGATTCCCTGAAGGGCTACAGAGACAGGTGCGCGGAGGACCATGCCTGACTTCCTAGGTGGATGCTGAGGATTTTAACTCCAGTGTTCATGCTTAGCAAACAGTTTTACCCAGAGAGCCATCCCCCTGTCTCCTGTATATATGGTTACTATCTGTCAAGTCCAGCTAGAAAAATGCTAGGAAATAGACAAGAGTAGAAGGTTAGGAAAGGACCAGACTGTGCTCACATTATTCTAATCAATCTGATGAGGGGGGGTGATGTTTGGTTTACATGTTTCTTTTCATTCAAGCAACACCATCTTCCTCCCCACAGCCAGTGGTATGTGATTGTTTCTTGCTGTTCTTGTGATGGTGTTGTTGCGCACACCTTGTTCTCATATGTATGCTAGAGAATCAAGAGAAATGAGTTTTCCATGGCCTGGAGTGACTCGGTGGTGCATTTGATGCGTGTGTAGTGTCTGCATGTGCATAGTAACAAGTGTACATGATACATATGGTGTGGAGACTATTGGCTGATGTCAAGTGACCTCTCGCCTGGCTGGCCAGTGTGAGCTCTGGGAACCCATTTGCAAGGACTGGATTTGAATTTGCAGGGGTCTCTGCAAACACCACAGCCAGCAAACTGTTGATCATCAAGGAGCAAGAAGGCAGTTAGGTTCATGGTGACTCAGTGGCTGATGCTGGTTCAGAAGTCAAGACGCTGACCTCCAGTAGGCATATTTAAGCACAGGACAATTTGGAAAAATTTTTCCTGGCAATAATGAACTCAAACCCATGTGTACCACAAAGCTGAAGACATGGCAATGTTGAAAGTCGTTATAAAGTACAAGTAACATTTTCTAGAAAGGTAGGCTCTAAAGACTGAGATAAACAAGCCCAAGATAAGGGTTCCAGGGAGGATCCAGCATCGCCTGGCCGCACAGATAGCATAAAGGTCGCCAGGCTATTAACTGTATCTGCTTCCAGCCTCCTGGGCAGAAAATAGTTTATACATCTCTCCCTTTGAAGTGACAACACTGTGTGTTAACATTCCTGGTTCCCCTAGAGCTTATCTATGAACACAGAACCCCTGTACCTCCTGCATGATTTGACCAAACTATTGACCATGCTGGTACATGAGTTATTGGAGGTCTATAATTCCCATAAAATAAACAGATCTCTCTATGAAAAATGACCTCGGGGTGTGGTACACGCGTGTTGACTCACACCTGTAATTCAGCATTTGGAAGGTAGAGGCAGGAGGCCTAGGCTGAGAGACCCTGTCTCAAAAATTCAAAACAGACAGCAGATAAAACAGGAATCTTCAAAACGGAAGAAAAGCGGCATTGTATGCCTCCTTGCTTCTGAGAAAGGTATTTATTTGTATAATTATTTAGGAAAGTAGGCATTTCCTGGAAAGATAAGTGTACACATATGCATTTTAATTATACAATTTTCCTTGTAGGTTTTCCCATTGAAAAACCACTATGCATGTGTGCTACAAGCCATGGAGGCTGTTCATTACAATCTTAACCATGTTAATGAGTTCAAAATTCAGAGCCAAACTGAGTGTTTACCAGAGTAAACAGGATCCAAACGTGTGGCCTCGGGATGGCTCAGCAAGTAAGGCTATGAAAATAAAGACCAGTATTCAGTCTCCAGGACCCACATGGGAGGAAAAGAGAACCGCTCGTCACAAGTTGTCCTCTGTGCTGTGACATGCGTGTATCCACATACACACATTCATACATGCATACATGCATACATACATACATACATACATACATACATACAAAACAAATAAGGAAACATTCAAAAGCATATTATAATATGCAATCAAATAAAAGGATACTATACAATACCAACATTGGATAACCAGTGGCTAGCAATTTAGGAAAATCACAAGAAGCCAGTATTAAGCCATAAGGATGTAAGTTACAAAACAAAACAAAACAAAAAACAAAAAAATCAACAACAACAAAACATCTTTTACACTGTGGACCTACATATATGTGAATAAACAACTCACTTTTTGCCCTGAGACAGGTAGGAAAAGCCTGAAAGCTTAGAGCAGCTTCCATTAAAATTCATATCCCTCTGTTTTGAGAATATCTATGGAAATGAAAGCTACCAGCTATTTCTGCCATTTCAATGTTCACATGTGATTTTTCCAAGTGCCCTGCACAGAAAGTCTCTAAAATATCACATGTACTATGCTGGCAGGCTGCAAACCAACAGAAAGATGGCTGGGTAAAAAGGAACTCATGCACGCAGAATATTTTTATCTTTAAAAAAAAAATTACATTCATTCCTGAAATAGAATATTTGGAGAGGAGCTTTTCGTGAATGATGGTAGATTGAAGGCTGTATCTAAAAATAGAGCTGCAAGCTTTAATAAATGAAAATCAGGGTCCTAATCAGTGCTTTATGGGCTCAGCGCTGATCATGTCACTCACTGCTTTAGTTAATATGGGCCACGCCTCTTCTAGGTCTGTTATTTGTCAAATGGGTTGGGATGAGTCCATCAACACCTCACCACTATCAGTACCACCCCTGTCCCTACCATCACCACCAGCAACAGCAGCAGCACTACCACCATCAATACTGCTGTCATCAACACCACCATTATCAACATCAGCACCATTACCATCAGCATCACCTCGATCAGCATCACCAACATCAGCATCATCAGGACAGCACCCAAAGCACGTGCTTTTTCTGGGTTCTGAGATAATGTCTTTATAAATATCCCACTTAATGGATGCATGATCCTGCCACTAGATCTTTGCCTTACTCTAACATAACACCCTCTGCCAATTTCCATTATTACACCCTGTGATGGTTTATATATGCTTGGGACAGAGAGTGGCACTATTAGGAGGTGCAGCCTTGTTGGAGTAGGCGTGTCATTGTGGAAGTGGGCTTTCGCACTCTAGTCCTAGCTGCCTGGTAGACATAGCTGCCTTCAGATAAAGAAGATGTAGAACTCTCAGCTCCTCCTGCACCATGCCTACTTGGATGCTGCCTTGCTCTTGCCTTGATGATAATGGACTGAATCACTGAACCTATAAGCCAGCCCCAATTAAATGCTGTCCTTTATAAGACTTGCATTGGTCATGATGTCTGTTCATAGCAGTAAAACCCTAACTAAGATGCATCCTTTCAACTGGCTGCATTATTCACTGCTGCACTTGTTCATCTCTGTTCATCTGAGAGAAGCCTAACAGTCTGTGTAAGCAAAGCGCTACCTATTTCTTTCAAACTTGTATCTCCAGAGTTTGGAACTAGACCTCGTGTATCTGGAGGAACAATAATTG
The DNA here is from genome assembly GCA_019843815.1 of Montemys delectorum. NCBI lineage: Eukaryota > Metazoa > Chordata > Mammalia > Rodentia > Muridae > Montemys > Montemys delectorum. The sequence continues at coordinate 29,937 of JADRCD010238610.1, forward strand.
CACTGAGTGTATGTGCCATTAAATTGGCCCAGTAACTCTGTGCCAATCTACTTACGTTCTACAGAGTCAAAAAACAGAGGCTCAGTGTGTAAATAACTTGCCCATATTTGCTCAGCTTGTGAGTAATGGGGACTATAATTCAAAGTCATTGTGTCTGCCATCAAGGCCATTTGCCCAACAGCTCCATTGTGCTATCTGTCATTTGCTGTTGCATAGAGGATCTTCTTTTCATACAATCAAATCGTCACTTGTTTAATTCCTTGGATTCACCTTTATAGCACAGAATCATGTTCTGTTTAGGATCATGTCTATTTGCATGTTCAAAGGTCTCCCGCTTCCTCTCCCTATTTCAGCCTGGGTTGCTGTCAACCCTCTTAGCTCACTAGAGACTGGCTCCTGGCATTGTCTAGGCTCTAAAGCTCTGTTGGTATGTGAAACCTGCTTCAAGTAGGAAGCATTCCCAGGTGATCCACAGAGCAACATTATCTCGGCAATGCATGCAGCATCGTGCCGTGTGTAACGGCATCTAATGACCTTGGGTCTGAGCAGGAGCTGACTTGTGACCCGTGTTCATTTGTCACTTTCTACATTGTGAGATAGACCAAAATAACAGGGAAGAGGGAAAAAGCAGAGGGCCTCTCCTGGATGTCTGGAAACAGTTGGCAATGCATGCAGCATTTACTCTTATAATTCTCTTTTGTTTGTTCTGGGATACAAGGACTAGCTTTGAAGTTAAAAATAAAACAACTATTGTTAGAAGCTGAGGTGGTCACCCTTTATAGTCGAGCCTCAGGTCTGAATGAGTCACTGCAAAGACTCCTCCTGGAATGTTTGCAGGGCCGGCCAGTGGGCTGCATACATGTTGGAGTCCTTAGCTGGGCTGCACCAAATCCCTTCCTGGCTCCTTTTGATTTGGTGTAGAGGGGTAGACCCAGGGACTCACAGGAGCTAGGAAGACTTCGCATCACTTAGCCCCAGCCAGACCCAGACCCAGACCCAGGCCCCCTTGATAGAGCCCATTCTCTTTGCCTAGCTAGTCTCTCTCTACACTAGTGGTTCAAAGCCTTCCTAATGCTGCGACCCCTTAGTAGTTCCTCATGCTGTGGTGACCCCCAGACATAAAATTGTCATGTTGTTCTACCTCCTGCCTGTAATTTTGCTACTGTTATGAATTTTAATGTTAATATTTGTTATGCAGGCTATCTGATAAAAAAAAAAAAAACCACCCACGTGGTTGAGACCCACAGGTTTGAGAACCACTGCTCTGCCCCTTGTTCACCTTGCTGTAGAGCTGTCTATTCCCTGCACACTGAAACTCATTCTTAGGTCCTGAATTAGTCAATTGGTTATCAGTGGCCTGTGCTTCTTGAGTTGCCTGGTTTCTCTGTCAGTCATTTCTTTGGACCAGTTTTGACTTAACAGTATCCAGAGTGGCTGTGTTACAGGCTTCATGTTATCTGTTGCTTTTTTTCCTCATCCCTCTTCTCTTCATATATATGTATATACACATATATACATATATATGAGTGTGTGTGTATGTATATGTCTATATAATATGTGTGTATGCATATGTATATATGTGCATGTGTATAGATATGTATATAATATGTATATTTATGTATGCATATGTATATAATACACACATATCTATGTCATATGTATGTATATATACTGTGTATATATATGTGTCTGTGTGTGCATGCATGACTGGGTACCACCTATATGCAGTGCCCATGGGGTCCAGAAGAGAGTATCAGAACACCTAAAACCAGAATTCCAAATAGTTCTAAGGCAGCATGTGGGAGCTGTGAATCAAAGCGGGGCCCTTCGGGAGGACAGTAAGTGCTCTCAGCTGCCGAGCCACTTGCCTAGTCCTTTTTATTTGCTTACAAAGCACTTCTTCACTCTCTATCCCAGGCTGCCCTTGAACTCACTACATATTCCAGGTGTCTATTACACTTGGGGCAATCCTCCTGCCTTAGACTTACTTCTCAGTCTCAGTGTGAGCTAGTATGCCTGTCTATGCTATTCACACCTCTCAGGATCCTAGGATCCTGAGACGTGAAGGGCTCCATCTTGGCAGGTGCTTGTGTGTGCGTGCGTGTGTGTGTGTGTGTGTGTGTGTGTGTGTGTGTGTGTTTGTGTGTGTGTGTGTGTGTTTAAAAAAACTGTGTTTACTACTTTATACCTTCAGCCTTTGGAGACTTATACTTTCATCTGGCAATTAAATAAGCCATGGGTTCATTTTACTGTAAAAGTTTAAAATCAAGATAGTTAAGTATCTGTTGATCTATCTATCTATCTATCTATCTATCTATCTACCTACCTATGTATCTAACTGTAGTCCTTCTCTAACATATATCTATAGTAAATATTTTATATTATCAATTCCATTATTAATAAGATCTTAATAAATAGGAAGCAGGGCCAGGGCCTTCCCTGGTGGACTCCCTATGTTAATTTCTGTTGTCTCCTGTTCCCTCAGCTCTTCATTGATCTCCCACATGAAGAAGGGAGAATCTTCTTTTAAATTTTGTACCTTGACACTAGTGCCCAAGAGGAAACTAGAATTCCCCAGGGGAGGGCTGGAGAGATGACTCAGTTGGTAAAGTGTTTGATGTGCAAGCGTGTGGACCTGAGTTTGAGTCCCAGACTCCGTGTGGAGTGTGCTTACAACCCTGGTGCTCCAGAGGTGAGAGAGGAGCTTCCCCGGAGCTCACTGGCCAGCCTGTGTAGTCTAGTTGGTGATTCTGGACCTGTCTCAAAGGGAACTGTGACTGAGGAAACAGCCACGTGTAAGATTGCCATCAACACACACCCCAAACACGCACACTCCACAATGATTCACAGATCCTCACAGAAGAGTGAAAGACAGGATCCTGCCAAAAATATCTAGTGAACTTTTCCCAGGCCCAGGGGCTGTGCTAAATGCTCTACAATACTGTGCACAAGTTCAAGTATAGCCACACAGTGACTATATTAGCATTTCTTAAAACATAAGTAATATGAACATACAGGATAGAAGACTGACTCCAGACTCTATTTCCCTGATAATATAAGTATATATTATAAACATAATATACATATATATATATTTATATATATTTGACTTAAGAAAAGTGGGTATACAAAACTAACAAACAAAGTCACACAAGGCCCTGAGGATAGAGATCACGTCTCTAGCTCATTTTAAGCTGGGATATATCATTGGCGAGCTGCCTCCATCCCTGGTCGATGCTGAGAGTATGGGGCTCTGTCATCTCCAAGCCCTCAGAGCACGCTCTTACAACCCACCACGGGTCATGTCTCCTATAGATGTGTAGACTTTTGATTTCCATCAGGGAATACTGCATGATTTACATAGGTTTCCAAGGACTCTGTTTGTTCAGCATTTAATTCTTTTATAACTTTGCTGTAGTTATGAATGCCATGGTGGACTTCCTTGAACATATGTCAACTTTGAACATCTCTGGTTATTATAGCCTATGAGAACTATTGGCCTAAGAAGTAAGCTTGCTCTCTCTCTCTCTCTCTCTCTCTCTCTCTCTCTCTCTCTCTCTCTC
>JADRCD010238610.1:33509-49446 GCA_019843815.1 Montemys delectorum
GTGTGTGTGTGTGTGTGTGTGTGTGTGTGTGTGTGTGTGTGTAGGTCAGAAGAACACTTCCAGGAAACAGTTTTCTCCTTCCATGTTGTTGAAGCAGGATTTTTCCTGTTGCTTCCACCATGTTGTGTGATAAAGGCTAACTGGCCCATGAGCTTCTGGCTGACTCATCTCTCTAGCTCTGATCTCATTGTAAGAACATCAAGATGACAGATGTACACGAGCACCATTTTTTTAAAAGATATGTTTATTTCTTTTTCTGTGTATGTGTGTGTGCTTGAGTGTATGTGACCACTTGTTGGATGCCCATGGAGACCATAAGAGAACATTGTTATCCAGTGGAGCTAGAGCTACAGGCATTGTATGAAGCATGATGTGGGTGCTAGGAACAGAGCCTGCATCTTCTGGAAGAGCAGCTAGTCCTCTTTGCTCTTGAGCCATTTATTCAATTCCACCATCTGTGTTTTTAACATTAGATTCTGGCCATCAAATTAAAACCAATAAGGCTTGTACAGTAAGTGGTTTTGCTCACTGAACTATCTCATTTCATAATAGAGGCCATTCTAAGGTTTTTGGTACATGTTATTCTATGGAGATAAATGTTCATATATTTGAGCTCTGGACTGGATTATAAAACAGAAACAAACAGAAACAATGTCGTGTGGTAAGTCCAAATTTACTCTGCTCTGGCTTAGTCAGTAACGTGCTTGCTCTGCTCCGGCATAGTCCGTAAAGTGCTTGCTCTGCTCTGGCTTAGTTGGTAAAGTGCTTGCTCTGCACTGAGTTCCATTCTAGCACTCACATGGAAAAGCCATGTCCCTGCAACCCTAGCTTTCCAGGGAGGCAGAGACCTCTGGGTTAATGAGAGATCCCATCTCAAATAACAAGGATGTGGGCTGGCTACAGCTCAGCAGATAAATGTGCTTGCTACTAAACTTGCCAAGCTGAGTTTGAGCTCCAGAACCCACATGGCAGAAGGAGAGACCGGACTCCTGCAAGCTGACCTCTGACCTCTACATACATGTCTTAGCATACATGCAACCCACCCTCCCCTAAATAAATAAGGTTAAAAAGATAAAAAAAAAATTAACAATTGAAGAGGACACTGGACATTGACCTCTGACCTCCACATATATTCACATAGCCCCCCCACTCATAGACGTACACACATATGAGCAGAACATATGTTTTGCACCCATGTACAAATTTATACCTTGTTTTAATTTGCTCTTTTTTGATGTGATTTTGAGTGAACTTCGATAATTTTCTTATGTCTATAATTTTATAATTATAGATGGGCCTCTATCCAATCCCAGTGAAGCAGAGGTGTTCTAGTGAGACATCAAAAGCAGCAGCCTCTGTTGGACTACACAAACATTTTGGGTATTTATCTTTCCAAACTATCTTTAGCCTATCCATTCCTCCTTGTGTACGCGCATAACGGAAGGCAAGTTTTCCCAGATGTTGAAGCATCTCTTAAAAACAAACTATGAAGGCAAGTAGTCAGTCACTGGGTCACTTGGAAAGCCCCATAGCCTGCCCTTACAGGACAGCAGCTTTTATCCACCCACGGTCTTATCCTTATACAATGTTGCTCTTTGGAGGATTTGAAAGGTTTTCGTTAAGTCTTCCTTAGAGGTTTTGCAGTGTGGCTGTAATTGGCAACTTATATTTTCAACTTACTATTGCTGGGTCCTAGGGAAGTTACTTTGTGCGTATGTGCAAGTTCATGAGTTTACAGGTGCACTTGAGTGCAGGCTGGAGGTCAGCTTTGGACGTTGTTCTTTGGTCATTGTTGCATTGTTTGTTTGTTTGTTTGTTTTTGAGACAGGCGTTCTCGTTGGTCTGGAGTTTACCAAGTAGGCTAGACTGGCTGTGCAGTTGAACCTTGGGGCCCAGCCTATCTGTGCTTCCTACCTCTGTGCTTACAAGCATAGATGCTGGTGATCAGAACTTATGTTCTCAAGTTTGCAGGACAGTCACTTTACTGAGCTATCTCTCTGAGTTTCCACCCCATTTTCCCCCATTTCCTCTCACTAGTAACCCAGCCTAGCCTTGAACTCATGCTCTAACATCCTTAGCCCACATAGTACTTAGAGTACAGGTGTGTATCACCACACCTGTTCCTAATGTGTTTTTATGTAGTAATTTTTCTGATCCTATATTTTTATTTAACATAAAATATTTCTCTTTTTCTAGAAAAATATGACATCTATATTTTAAGCTTTATTAACTTGGCATCAAGCAGAGGAGATTCTTTTTAAAAACGCTGACTTGCTGTGTGGTGGGAGGGGTTCAGAGTGTGTATGGCACTCCAGATATGCAGGGGGTCAGGGGACAGCCTGTGGGAGTGGGTTCTCTCCCTCCCCGATATGGATCTTGGGTCCAGTGCTGGCCATTAGGCTTGGTGGCAGATGCCTTTACCTACTAAGCCATCTTACCAGCCCACATATTGTTAAAACTAAAGGTTATCTTTTATATTTGTGGGGTTTTCCCCCAATTCTTCTTTTTAAATTTAATTTGGATCATAAACCTAGCTACTTGGCATGTTCTATTTTGTATGTGTTTAAGGCCCACTTTTCAAACTGTTTTCTATGTACATTTTTATGTTTGTCATATTTTGTACGCTTCATGTTCTTGTTTTAGTTTCTTGGTTCTTAATTTCTTGAGCTGATCTTTTAAATGTTTATAAATGATTAAAAAACTACATAAGGTGACTTCTCCTAAGCACCCCCCCCTCACACACACATACACACACACATTCACACACACACACACACACACACACACACACACACACACACAGTTTCGGTTTTTCTCAGTCTACAAATTGTAAACCTCTTGAGACCTTACATATGTTTTGAAGACTTTTTAAATATGCAAATTGATTGTAATAACATTTCTGGTTGTTCATGGATTGTATTCTGCTAGGTCTTTCATATGGCATTGAGATGTCTTAAACTTCCCAGATGTCCCCACACACAGCCAATGATGGTCTTGCATGAGCTCCCATGCAGAAACTGAGTACTGCAGAGATCAGGTTCCTGCCGGCACATGAGCCGTGTTTATCATGTCCCCTTGTCTAGAACCTTGTTAAAGTTTTATCTGACTACTTTCCCAATTATTAAAAGCATATGGCAGAGACCTTCCTTTCCCCGAATCTGGGCTTGTCTTCCTCAAGCCCCACCACCTGGCAGGTCAGACAGTGACTTTTCTTTCTAAGACACCCTTTGTCTACAAGAAGTCCACCCCTGTTAATCATTTTAGCTCTTTAATTCTAATTTTAAATGAACATTGTAGCTGTAGCTGTCACCTTCAAGTGCAAAGCTTTCTGGTATCTGTTTGCTCCGATCTTTCTTCCTTTAACTTTTATGTGCTTCTCAAAGACACTATGGGGCCATTCTTAATTTATGAATCCATCTGGGAGTCTTTCACTTCTTAAAAGAGTGTTGACAGACCTGTGTGGACAGCTTGGCCTTCTTTGTGCTTTTGTGGTTCCTTGATATTCACATCGTTTCGATGTAGAGTGTGTGTGTGTGTGTGTGTGTGTGTGTGTGTGTGTGTGTGTGTGTAATGTCACAGATCTTGCAGACCTTGGGCACTCCTTGTGTAGATGAGGTCAGCACCTTTTTATTCCTCCTTCAACTTTCCTTTCCCCTATGATGATAAAGGTAGACACAGCATGATCCCTTTAAGAATTGTCTGGATCTTGGACAGACTCGGTGTAGGTAGGCATAACTGCTATGCATTCACAATGGCCATGCTGTGTCAAGGGGACAGCATTTCACAGCTCTTCTCCCCATCCCCCATCTCTTACATTCTTTCTTTCCCCTCTTCCAAGATGGTCCCTGAACCTTAGAAGGAGCAGGTTGATATATTGATGTCCCGTCTCTGGTTGAGCATGCACAGTTGCTAATTCGCAGCACTTTGAGCAAATTGAGCCAGTTAAAATTCTAACATGCATGCGTTGGGACTCCTCCTTCAGCCTCACTCCTAGCCGAGTAGGGATTTGCAGGAATCCTTGTAGGGATTGCAACTGGTGGGTTTTCTATTCTCTAGGGATGATATTGTCCCAATGGCTACCACAGACTCAGGGGTTTGTTTGACTTTTTTTTTAAAAGAGGGCTTGAATTTGAATTTGGAAGAGATTTGTGTTAGGGGTATGAGGCGGGAGGGAAGAAGTAGGAACTAGATATAATCAAGATGCTTTATATGCCTATAGATCTATGACATAGCTATATCTATGGAGAGAGACATATGTATGTGTCTTTATATCTATCTATCTATGTCTGAAATTATGAAAGACTAAATTTTGTAATGTTAAAAAACAAACATTGTTGAATTGTCTAGATAATCTGTTATTTTTTATATTGTTTCTTATGTGTATGATTTCATTGCATATAGAAATGTTTTACAACTTTCCCCCTTTTTCTCATATTTATATGTTAAATTTTATTTGGAGAAGTGTTTCACATTATTGTGTGTGTGTGTGTGTGTGTGTGTGTGAAATTCTTTGTCTTTTAGATCCTTTAGATCACCTGAGATTTTGATTGTTTAGCTTTCATACCTCAGTAGAAATGTGGCTACTCTCTACCCACATGTGTGTCACCAGGGATACACATTCACTTCCTTTCCCCTGTTGCCTGGAGTATTCTTCTGGGCTTTCGTCTTGGTGTCCTGCTGTTCCGCATTCATGGACTTCCTCACTGAATGCTTATGGACATTCTTTCTCTGAGCTCAAAAATTCATGTTTTCTCAGGAAATAAACACATGTCATTTTCCTGTTTATTGATTATCTTGCATATATATGCATAGATACCCATTTTCATTATTTTCCCTTATAAAGTTTGAATTTTTTATTCATTTGTCCGCAGTACTGGAATAGTGTTCCTTCACATCAGAAAAGTTTTCCTCAGTTATATCTTTAAGGGCTGTTTCTTTGGAATACGTGTCGAGGACACTGTGAGCCACAGGTGCCCGTGTGCTGGCTTCCCCCTTTGTCTTCTCCTGCGTTAGAGCCTGCCTGCTTCTCCCCTGTGCATTTTAGAATCATTTTTCCCCCAGTATGTTTCTCACGTTGCTGAGCTGGCTTCCTTCCTCATGCTGGTTCCTTCCCTTCCCACTGGTTCCCATGTCAGGGACAGTCACACTCCTCACAACTGACCTTTGAACAAAACTTTTTACTAAAAGGTTAATGTGTGTGCTTTTAGTCCACTTTCTCTTTGATTTAACTTATCCGCATCATTAGCCAGAGTTCTTTGGTTTTTATATATTTATTTAAAGCCCACCTTTTGAAGTTATCTTATGCACATTTTCATATTACCCATTATTTGTGTGAATGTTTATCTTCCATAATGCAGCCAGTTGGCCTTTGTTTTCCTCTTCTGCCGTTCATGTCTACACCTGACCTTGCTTCTCCTTCAGCTTGGATGATGCCCTCCAGCCATAAGACCTCTTGTGGGACAGCCTCTTTTCTTGATTCCTTGAGAGGTTTCTTCTGTCACTGGGCCCTTGCTTGTCCTCATGCTGCCTGTTTTGAGTGGGCCTATGACTTAGTGATGAGAGGGTTTCCTTTGTATGGAATTCATTCTCAAATGATCTCTGTGCCTTCAGACAAGATTAGGCTATACTCGACCTCAGCCTGGAGGCTTGGTTCTAAGACCAGTGCAGGACCCAACAAACCAACAAGCCCAGGAAGAAGCTGGAGTACTGGGCCATCTCTGCCCTTCTCTGTTATGGATGATTTCTACTGGGTGACAGGTGAGATCATCACACAAGGGAAAGCCTTCTGATTCTGAATTTCTCCTGGATCCAGGCTTCTCTCCTTACTGCCTGAGTAGCTGTTAATGGATTCCTTTGACACACGGCCCTACTATCTAAAGAGACATCCTTCATCGTACCTGATAGGCCCAGTGCATAGGCTTGATTCTGAAACTTGAGCCACTCAAATGCTGGTGACTCAGACTTCGGCTTGCTTCCCAGCCCCCCCCCCTGCAACTCTAGACCCCCTCCCCTCCAGCCTGCACTCTTCCAGACTGGGATTAATCTATTTATTCCTATCTATTCTCCTTCTTGAGATAGAGAATCAAGTGTCAAGTTTCTGGTCTTGCCTTTTGTGTGATTATTTCTCTGAGCTATGTAACAAAATAGCTTCAGGTTACAAAGTCCATTCCCTACTCATATTCTTGTGGTTCTGAAGTATTTGTAGAAGCTTCACTTCAAGCTCAGAGCTAGGTGTTCATAAAATACAACCTGAGAGGCTTTCAGATTCACAAAGCCGTTGATACGATCCCCTTGAATAATGAACTCCTGCAGAACATTTAGCATAGAAAGTAGTCTATAGAAGGTAATCTCGTGCCCAGATTGCCAGACACACAACTTTTATGCATGGAAGCCACACCTGTATCTCCGTAATGGTCCCCAGGAGTGCCGTGCTACCTGGCCCAATTAGGTGTGGAAAACATACCAGCCAGCAGCAACCCACTCTGCCCGCAATAATGTTTATGATTCAAAGCGTGGCCTGAGCCACCCTTTGCCCTTTTCCTCATGGCCTTTACAGCTGGGTTCTGGTTGTTCAGCAGATAATTGCTTCAGTCCAGAAGCTTCAACAAACCTCGCAGGCCCTTCTCTTACTGGGGATGGCAAGAATGCCAACAGTTTTTTTTTTTTTTTTTTTTTTTTTTAAGGAGACAAAGAACAATAGCATCACATGTCTTTGAGTAAGAGTGAACAAAACAACTCTCTTCACGTCTGAACACAATGCAGTCAAATGACAAAACAAGACAGAGGTCAAGTGCGAGCAGGCAGTGGGAGGGTCATAGGCTTAATGAACCCAGTCAAGACATATTCAGTGCCTTGTGTTTTCTCTTCTCGATAGTCGAGAGGCAGTTGTCAATAAAAGTGACTTAGAAGAAGAGATATTGTAGAGTACTCGGTGTCCACCCCATGTTTGTGTAAGTGAGGGAGGGGTGCTGCTGATGGAGCACTTACTGGAAAGTCAAGATTGTTCTAGAACAGAGGCAGGGCTGCCAGAGTTGTGTAGAGCAGGCCTCTCTGGGCAGATGCTCAGTTGGGAGATGAAATTAGTAGCTCTTGTTCTGCATAGAGTAGTTTCAAATATTACTCTCTTGCCTTCTAATATAAACACTCCCTAGCCAGGAGGAGTGAAGCACTGTAATCCCAGCCCTTGATAGGAAGTGGAGGAAGGAGGGTCAGAAGTAGAGTTTTTCCTCAGATATATAGCAAGATTGAGACCAACCTAGATTGTATGAGACTCTGTCTCAGAAAACCAAAATAGAAAGCAAAATTTGAAATAAGAAGGGCTGAGGCAGGTGACAGGTGTAGGTGTCAATAGTATTGCCATGGGTTGAAGGGCTGTTATCCACACACCGGAGGCTGCGAGCACGTCAAGCCAATGCATGGATGATCCAGAAACAGTCGGTGTGAGCTGCATAACTGGGACGAACCAGGTGATCTAATATTCAGAGGCTGGATGTTACAAATGAGAAAAAAAGTCACTACAGATGAAAGGCATGGTTTGTACAAACAAGAGGACTCATGTTTGAAGGTCTCCTTGTTCCTGACTGGTACATTCCTGTACTTCAAGAGTTGGCTTCTGGCAGGTGAATGCGGCTGCTGAGTTAGGAGTCTGGCAGGTGAACACGGTTGCTGAGGGAGGAGGGCACAGTGGTAGGTGTTTGAGATGCTGGGTGGAAGTGGAGAGGCTCCTCTGACTGCTGTTATTCTTCAGCACTGACATTGCTTTGCTATTTGATCTTCTGGTGCTGGGATCCAACCCTGGGTCTTTCATAGGCAGATGTTTTACCTTTGAGCGACACCCCAGCCTTTGAAGGGAGTCTAGGGAAGGGATCAGGTCCTCAGTGCTGCCTTCCCATGCTGAGAGCTGGGCAGAGGACTTTATGAGAAGCCCCCTTTACAAGTTTCTTTACCTAGGAGATTGAGTTTCCATGTCCCATCCCACCATACCTCCACTCTTCCAGTGCGACTGTACGCCTGCTGCCAACCTGGAAGACCCTCCCAGAGGCATGGGGTTTGTAGAACTGGGTTCTCTGTCCCCCATGCCACCTCCTCCTGCTGTGATCCAAAGAAACTCTTGGGGGGGGGGCGCAAAGCAAGGCCCTTATGAATCCTTTTCTGAAAACTTAGTGTGTGTTTATCTTGTGTGGGAGCAGGCAAGCACATGCCATGGGGCATATAGAGAGCAAGGAACTTGTGGGAATCTCTCCTTCTAATACGTGGGTTCCAGGTGATCAAGCTCAGGCCACTGGGGCTAATGATAAGCACCCCTTGCTAACTGAGCCATCTTTCCAGGCTTGTGTGCCTTCAGTGAATCTCTCCTTTAGGTTCCCACATTTCCCTTCCCCCAACAAGCTGCCTCTTTCTTTCTACTTAATACTCAGGCTACTCTAACTCGCTCTACCTCCTGGCTGGCTGCTCATGGCCCTATCCTCACCTACATCTTTAATCCCCACCCCTACTCCCTCATGATCCCCACCCTGCCTATCAAAACTTTAGCCATAGCGCTTATATTTGACATTTTTGAAGGGTGAGGCCTTTTGAGATAGGGTCTCACTCTAGCTCAGGCTGACTTGAAACTTACTTTGTGGTCCAGGCTGATCCTGAACTCACATTGATCCTCTTCCTATTTGGGCTTGCAGAGTGTCCAGATCACCGATGTGAGCCACCACTCCTGGCTCATTCATACTTGGTTTTTAAAATTCAATCTCTGAACAAAGCCTGGGTCAGCAGTAGGTTTTTGCAAACTATCCTTTTTATGGTGGGGACCGAGGGAGCCCTGTTTCTCTCCCTTCTTGGTCACCTGCTTACCTCAACACTTGCCTTTCCTTATAGAATATTCTTCCCTTACTTACCTGGCAGGCACAGGGCAGGGATGCCATCTATGACCAAGGGAATATGTTTTCCATCACTTTCTGGCAGTCAGTGTTAATTAAGGCTTTGTATATTCTACCTAGGGATCATTAGCGGTTCTGACTTGAAAATTTGTAGCTGGTTCAAGCTGGGTACCAGGATGAATGGATGGCACCGTATCTGCAATGTTGAGCTATCCTTAGGCAACCGGTTGCAGGGAGAAGAGCAAGAAGAGAAGAATGGCAGTTAGGCTTTTAGGTAGGATTTAGAAGGAGAACCATACTCAGAGCTGCCTATCGGGGCGCATGGCTACCGGGTGGATCCAATCTCTCAGGCATTCCAGAACTGCTATGATAGGGTTGTCCCTCCTGAATTAGATTTGATTCTGGGGGGTGCAGAGCCTTAGCAGACATGGTCTGTTCATCCCCTCGGCTACTGGGATTCCCTGCACTTGGACCCTTTGACATCCCGAGAGTGGTCTTTAAGATGATGTGGCTGGCTAGGAGGGTATCATCATCTCATAACTGGTGCACTGACGACACCACACCACATCCTTGTCTCTTCTAATTTGTAAGTGAGTAACGCACGCTCAGGCGCTGTCTGGAACATGAACCTGGTTGGTGATTTCAAAGCATTTCTGACCTTCTGGCAGGTTTTAACATGCACTGAAGCAGGCTTTTTGAAAGTAGGGAGCATGACTTTCCCTGTTTATCCATTCAGAACCTCCACTGCTGCCTGATGTCAGAAAGGAAAGTAGAGGAAAGCCTTTGATGCCTTGCTTTAAAAATTAAAAGGTTTAAAAGTAGCTTCTTTTCTTTTTAAAGGAGGCAAACAATGAGTGAAGTGTATTCCTAAGAAGACAATAGGGTGATTCAAGACTATTAATGGCTTGGGAGGATGGGAGGGGTGGAGAGGAATTAAGAAAGGGAGACCTCAGGGCTTTTAGGGGTCCCTTTGGGGGAAGGGGAAGCTCTCCAAGGTAAACTTCACTTTCCCCTTTAGTCTGCATCAGACAGAGGGTGCCCATCCATCCACTGGGGCCAAAATAGACCTGTGGGAGGCATGTTGTACTTTGCCTTACTCTGAGCACAGCGAGGGCATTTCTCTATGGAGGTGACAGGGCCTTAGTTCCCTTGGCATGGACTGGGGAAAAGCTGTAAGATGTTCAAGAACCCTGAAATGCATGAGGATCTGCTACTCGCTGAATACATTCCACCTCCAAACAAAACAAAGCAAAACAAAACAATTTTCTACTTGCATTGCCTGTGAGTTGCAAATAGGTAGGCATTAAGTAACTGGGCAGCTCTCTGGTCATGTCCTGTTCTAAGGTCAGGATGAGGGTAAAAGGATGGTTTTTATCAGTGTTATTGGAAGAATAAGAATAAGCCTTGGGGAGTCCTGCCCTACCTCTCATCCTACAATCCTAAAGGCGCGTCTCCCTTACTGTGGTATCAGAAGGATTCTGGGTGAGTCTTTTGCTCTCTGTTCCTCCTAGAGGTGAAATATTAACATTCTACTTTAAGATCGAGGTGGAGGGATTTTGCCCCTTTGTGATCTCACCAACTACCTTCACTTAGTCATGATGCTCTAATCCTAACTTGTCTGCCCTAGATTTTTCAGCTTTCCAGATTGTATGGAAACTGCACAGAAAGGCAAATACAGGGGTCAATAGATTCCCCAAGATGAATCATTTTATAAGCAGCAAAAGGTATGCTGTCTCTGGGTCTCACTTCAGCCCTCGGAATGACGGCTGCCAGTTTGCTCTGATTGGCATGTGCATTCAGGCTGGATAGAAGCTGTTTCCTGATTCATAGCGTAGAGGTGATTAAGCTTGGAAAGTGCTTCAAGGCCATTACTCTCATTCATTTATTCCAGACAAACATTTGTTGTTGAATGAATAGTGACTTTGATTTAAAAACACCACCCAAGCATAAAGCACAGGCAGCTCGAAGATAGCAATTTTTTGATTTGTGTTCCTAAAGGAACTTCATTAGCAAACTCTCATGAATCTTGAACCTCCAGGAGAATAATCCCTGCCTTTGTTGGGAGTTTTAAATTTAGAATAATCAGACAATAGTGAGACATTCTGTTCAAAGCCTTCCTTCTAGGCTACCCGTCTATTATACCCACTCTTAAGAGGAGATGGATTTGATTAGTGAGGAACATTCACTTGGGGGATTTTTTTTTTTTTTTTTTTGCATAGCTAATACCAGGGAGACATTTTCTAAAAGTTGTGTCTGCTGCCTAACATTATTAGACAGGCGACTTTTAATTATCTGTGTTAATGTAGTGTAATCAGTGTTCCGTATACTCCAGGAGCATTTCCTTTGGCATTGGGGAGCACTGTAGGATGCTTTTGGTTTTTGTGTGGTTTTGCTTAGATACAAAAACGACACTGCATTTTTTGTGGATACCACTCACCGAGGCAGAGCGAGGACAGGATAAGAAGGGTCAGGTGACTTTCTAAGCTGTGTTGCCGATAACACAAAGCATGTGTCGGTCAGGGTTACGAATGGAGGTTTGAGTACGTTGTTAGTATGTGTGCACATGCTTGTGTGTATGCATATGTGTGGAGGCCAGAGGTCCACTTCAAGTAGCATCCCTCAGGACACCCTCCACTTTACTTTTTGAGACAATGTCTTTATGTGGCTTGGAAATCTGCCACTAGTCTAGGCTGGTTAACCTTCAAGCTGCCCCAGTGTTAGGGTTATAAGAGCTCTAAAGATATTTTTTAAGCATGGACTCTGGAGATGGAACTCAGAACTTCATGCTTGCAAGGCAAGTATTTTACAAACTGGGCTATCTTTCCAGTCCTATTAATCTCAGTTATTGGTAGAAAATAGCGATGATTCATTTACTACAGTTTCATAAGAAAAAAAAACAAATCATACATTCAAGATTTCCATGTATGATATGATATACATTTTGAAGGTTGTTTTGCTTTAGAGATAGGGTCTTAATATACATCTTCTAGTGCCCTTAAACTCTCAGTGATCCCCCTGCCTCAGGAGGAAGGGAGTACAGGACTGTACTAGCCCACTCTGCCAAAGTTTCCTAAAAGTGAATCTGTTTATTTACCACTCCAGTGACATTTAGCAATGAGTACTGTCATTTTAGTGATCCCCAAAATGTCCCCCCACCCCCGTGAAATGTCACCGGGGAAGAGAAGGGTCCATATCTGGACATACTAATATTTATAAAGAATGCCATCTTTCATTGTAACAGCTGTTTTTGTTTATTATTAAAAGACATCAGCTGTCCTTTACCAATTGAGCTTGTATGTTTGTATGTGTATGTTTGTGTGTGTGTGTGTGTGTGTGTGTGTGTGTGTGCATGTGTAGGCCAAAGATACATCTCAGTTGCTGTTCCTCAGAAGCTGTACAACTTGAATTTTGAGACAGAGTCTTTCATTGGTTCCTGGGGCTTGCTGACTAGGCCAGCTTGGTTGGCAACAAGCTCTCGGGATCTCTCTGCTGCCCCGGCACATATGTGTCAGCATGTCCAGCTTTTTACATGAGTGCTAGAGATAAAACTCAGCAAGCAGGCTACCAACTGAGCTAGCCCATTAGACCCTTAGGGTTGTTTTTAACATAATAAATGGCCATAGGGGAGCGTCACATAGAAGCCTTTTCAGAGTTCTGAGTCTCCTCATGTCAGCACATATTTCCGCATCAACTAACCACAAGGGCCTTTCATGTCTGCCTTGATCCATCCTCTCTGTGTGCCCTCCTGCTGAGTGATTGGTGAGACTCACTGCTTAGCACCTTATAGGCAATGACGGCTGGCCGTTGGAAGCTAGAGAAGTGTGGGGTGCTAATGTGCCACACATCATTGGCTTTGAGATTGGGTAAAATATGGACAATCTTGTTAGGTGGGTGAACACCTCAGAATCTTTGGCTTCTGATTGGGCAGGGGTGCATGGAAACATCATCATTGCCTTCTACTGGACTGCCCACCAATCACCTGCTAGTCAGAGCCTTGCCTGATCCCCTCGTCCGCAGCTGTCGCTGTGGCTGTGCATGGCTCTGCCATGGCTGTGCTGACAGACCAGTATACCTCCTCTTCCTCATCTGGACAGCAAACAAGACAGAGAAGGGGGTGTGGCTCCAGAGTAGAGGCCAGTTTCTCTGCAGGACAACCCTGCAGCTAAATGGCAGGCAGAGCTCCTCCCATCTCGTTTGTGAACAGATGCTAGCATACGGCCCCATTTGCTAGCCTTTCAGGAAACCATGGGCTTTGTCTTCACATCTGCTCTGAGTAGCTAGTTGAGAGCAGGGACACCCACATGCATTATTTTATTCCGTGTTATTTTATTTTGAGACAGGATCTCCAGGCAAGGCTACGTAGCCAAAAGATAACCTTGAACTTCCCAGGTGCTGGGATTCTTGCTGTGTGTCACCTTGTAGAGTTTATGTATATGGTCATGGGGATGGAACTCTGGATTTCTTGCACGCTAGACAAGTACTCTAGGCCATACACTTCTATTTATATAATTGAACCCAGCTCAATGCTAATCTTCTCCACAGACATCAATGTCTCATTTAATGACTAATGAATCCGAGAATCAAGCCATCGAGTAGTTATCTCTGCTAAAGGAATGCATGTATTTATTTTGAATATTCAAGTGTTCCATTCTAAGGAAGGGGAGGTGGGGATACTGAGAGAAGGAGATCAAGGGAGATAGGAGAAAAGGAAGAGGAGACGAAGAAAAGCAAACCAAAATGAAGTAACAGCATCTAACTATGGAGGTCCAGGTAGCCTGAGTCATTGGAAGGTTGTCTTGTAGATATGCCACAGAGATCACCAGTCCCTACAACCTGTCGAGCGAGCTCTATGGCATGTATTACCGAGTTCAGCTGTTTTTATTTCATCCTAGGCTGCTCAATTCCACATCTAGCACAGCTCAGAACCTAGCGGCTTCTGTTTGCTGTCCCAGGCCAGACACATGCACCTCCCCACCTAGTCAAACTTGAGCTGTTTTGGGAGCCCACATAGTTCCCACAGGACCTTCTCTCCCACTGTGGATTTCACAACACTACTGGTAGCATTCAGGGACATGCTTCTTCTTGTGTTGAAAACAGCTCTGTGCAGCTTGTTGGGGACCCGCAGTGGTCTCAAAGGTGGGAAGTGTTCTTTGAGCATGTGAGGTAATATTTTCCTGGATGGGCATTGCTGCCACGATGGTGCCTGGGAAAATAGGTGGCCTGCACGTGCACGTATCTTCCCTAACACAGCCTAAACAGATTCTCTCCCTTCCACTTGGAGGTGCTTATAAACCCCAGTTTGCTGTCCTTGCCTCTGGCAGAGAAGAACAGAAGTTCTGCATCTGTCAGGCTTCTGTCCCAGAGTGGCTGTGCTCTTCTGCTGTGGGCAAGGCTAATGGAGTAGGAAGTGGGATGTCATAAGAGCATGTAGTCTGCCGTCGTCCACCTCCCCTTGTAGATGAGTGAAGGCGAGGGTAGCCAATCAGAGTGCACAGGCAGTTTGATGTCACTGAGACTTGGCTGGTTGGCCCAGCTTGTCCCAACAGCTCCCTTGTAAGAGTTCATAAAAAAATGTTTAGCAATTTAGTGAGCAGGCCTGGCCTGTGGAAGGCAGAGCCCATGACCAAGAATTTTTAGGCTTGTATTGTCTTTGCAAAGAGATCCTCTGTTACAAAGGCTGCTGGTGGGTGTCATACAGTCTCCAGACTTTCCATGAGTTCAGATAGGGAGGGAGGAAGTTAATTAGCTGCTCATTAAGCACTTCAGCAAACCCTCATAGCTTCCCCCAAAAAACAGTCTTGTCAGTGGATAACAAGCCAACATATTTACATATCATACTGGACAACAAAGTCATTTGTCGATGGATTTTTGTACTTGTGGAAAATAGGTATATTTAAATAGGGTCTTTATATAACACTGTTTCAAGTCTTCCTTAGAGTATGGTGATTTTAATGTTCTTGCTAGCTTGTCATATGAAATCACAGACTACTTCTTCCATCACATATTCCCATGCACTAGTAGCAGACAACAAATACCGTGGTAAGGTGGCGTTCACTTCTTTTAAGACAGGCTTTCAAGTGTCCCAGGCTGACCTCTGATATTCTGTGTAGTTATGGATGAACTTGATCTTCTCATCCTCCTGCCTCCATTTCTCAGGTGCTGGGAAACCAGGTGTATGCATCCCCATGGCTGTTACATGTGATGCTGGAGATTAAATCCAGAGCTTTGTCTAAGCTAGGCGAAGCACTCTGGACTAGGCTTGTGGTCCAGGGAGGTGGCTCAGCAGATGAAGGTGTCTTTAACTCAACATGGCTTCCTACGTTAGATTCCAGGCAGCCTATGTAGGGAACAGAGAGAACTAACTGCCACAAATAGTCCTCTGCATTTCACATATAGACACACTGAGATAAGCAAATAAACAAGTGAATGAATACATAAGTAAATACATTTTAAACAACCACAGAACCTAAGATCTCCCTTAATGTAACACAATGTGAGGCCTACTCAGAGGTGACTTCGCTGGTAACTACCAAGAAACCCCAAACGAGTAGCGTACAAGCAGTTCAGACCTTAACTTGCTTTTCTTACTTAGTTTCTCTCAACACCCAGTTTTCCAGAAGTATCCCCTGTTCCTGCAAAGTTATTAATGAGCCATTTACCATTTCTCTCCTTACCATGATACCATGACTCAGGCATTTCCCTGCCAGGTTAGGGCTCCAGTCAAAAGGAAACAAGGATGGAGAAGGGGACGCAGAACCACAAGGAAGACCACTTAGCAGTGTTGTGACAGTATAGACAGAGGGAGGGACTGTGAGGTGATTTGTGTTGGTTAGTGCTGATGGTGACCAGTGACCATCAGTGCATCTTGTCTTGCTAAACCTTTATCTCCTTATCTCCGACTTAGACCCAGCCAGGTCCAACAGTACCTGGAGGAGCCCTGTAAAAATAGCCCATTTGGGGGTTGCTCTTCAAACCAGCGTCAAAGGCTTAGGATCCTGACCTTCTAACCTTGATCTTATGCCGAGAAGAGACTTTTTTTCCCCATGAAGCCTATGCCCAGCAAAAAA